>CATQJL010000112.1:76658213-76684842 GCA_958299035.1 Cylicocyclus nassatus
AAGCAGTGGTATCAACGCAGAGTACTCTTGACGTGCCTGAACGCGTAGGATGTAAGCAACGAGAAATAATGGCGGCAGAATGGCGGTTGTGCTAGGGTGCTCCTTAGTCTAGTGGTTTGGTGGTAGGCACTTCGCGACGAGCAACGGGAGTTCAACTCCCGACCTAGTCGGAGGGTTTTGCGATGAAGCATATGGTAGCTACTCAAAAACCATAGCAGCTCCGCAAGTAGCAGCAGGAAACTCCGAGTTTCGTTTCTGCAAGAGTCTTTCTCAGAGTTAACTCCGAGTTTCAGAAACGAAACTCGGAGTTAACTCTGAGTTAACGCGCAGCTTTAAATTCGGAGTTTCGGCCAGATTACTACCGGCCCTGCAAAATTGAGCGACTTACTGCCTAGCGTATACCTATCATATCCTGCTAGATTGTGGCACTCTATATACTAGACTAGCTGGCTTACCCGGCTCCGCCGTATCCGGACCAAACTTGGCACACATACACTTCGGGCCCCGGCGGGTGTCACAGTCCACTTTTCGTTATCGATCGATGTCGATTTTACCGATTTTTATCGATTTTTTTTGCAGAGTTCACCTACAGGGCTAGGAGTTGGCACAGGGGGGGGGGAAGTGAGCATGGGGATTCCGAATACAATATCGGTTTTCAGGATTATCGATTACTTTTATTGATTTTATCGATTTTTTGTAAATTTTGACATGCGAGGCTGGGATTTTGCACAGGGGGGTAATCGAGCATGCTGATTACGAACACAGTATTAGTTTTCAGGATCGTCCATTACTTTTATCGATTTTATCGATTTTTTTGTAAAGTTTGACCTGCGGGGCTGGGAGTTTGCACAGGGGGTAATCGAGCATGCAGATTACGAATACAATATTAGTTTTCAAGATCGTCCATTACTTTTATAGATTTTATCGATTTTTTGAAAATTTGAGCTAGGGGGCTGGAATTTGGCACAGGAGTGTAATCGAGCATGCTGATCACCCCCCTTGGGGATGATCAGCATGCTCGATTACCCCCCCTGTGCCAACTCCCAGCCCCCTAGCTCAAACTTTGCAAAAAAATCGATAATATAAGAAATGAAGTGGCTATTCTTTTGTACTTGACTCGGTAGTTGCTTGATTGCGATTGAGTGTTGGTGCTCGCCGTTTGGTAGATACCAGCCACGCGGATTGCCAAAGCCAACCTCAAACTTGGGTAATTAAACTTTATTAGTAACTATAAAAAGCATACAAACAACGAGTAAATACGGTATTATGTGAGTATTGCAGTTATATGAGAATAGAGGCGAAATACTTGTAAATGAGTCCGTAACTGAGTAGTAATAAGTGAGATTCGGAGAGTAAGTGAGATTATATGTGTAAGGCACCAAATAAATGAGCGATTAAGTGAGGAAAAAGTGTGAGGTTGATAAATGAGATTACAAGACGAGGTTAAATGAACTGTAAAAACTGTAAGAAGCTCAAATGAATCAGAGGCGGGCTCAGCGCTATTTATACGCCTCGCAGATAAAGAGAAGAAGTTTTTATGAAGGAGTTGAGGCTAAGCGCGAGTTGCCCTTTATTCATCGGAGCTTGAGAAATAAAGTGCATCTATTCAAATTAGAAGCAAACATGCACTTTAAGAAGCTGAAAGAAAGAAGTGCAAATTTTCTAGCTACCAAACATGCACTTCTTGGTTAAGATGAGTAATCGTTTGATCATAGTACAGTTTTATGTGTCTAAACAAGATTTTTATATGATATATATATAGTCGTTAATGACGACACTCCGGCCCGGCGCTAGTCCGAGAAGTCCGTGTCATCCGTGCTGATGGTCATGGGGATAGGCGGGTCTTCTTTCTTTTCCTTTTCCTTCTTGTTGTCCTCTGGTTCCGGCTGCACGTTATCAGTGTCAGAATCCATGTAGTCAGTGGTATATTCTGGAGTTCTACCACCATCTTCATCTTCATCTTCATCTTCTTCGTCATCCTCCTCCCATGGGTTGCGGGTTTGTGTCGGTTCATCATTCCCGCGAGGGTAGCGAGGCTCTTCTACTTGTCCATCATTGCGAGGCTCTTCTCCACGTTCACCTCTTGCGAATCTTAACAGTAGTGTGGCGTGTTCTACTTCTGTTTCGTTGCGATCTGCAGGTACACGTGGCAACTCCTCTTCCGCAATGAGCAACAAGTCTTCGAGTTCGTTGCGCTTCTTCACGATAATTGCGAGCGTTCGGTCCAGGAGCTTGACGTCTTCGACAGCATTGAACATGTGGTTCTCGTGTCTGATCTTGTCGACAGGCAAATGACGGTCTTGCCATGCTTGCCATCTTTTCATGTCTATCTTCCCCGCACGAGCCTTCATTTCGTATAGCTGCTGCATGTAATGGTAGTTTGTGGCCACCTGGATCGTCTCCGCCTGCTGTTTCTTGGCTTCTTCTGCGAGTTTCGCATATTCGTGGAACCTCCTCATAGTTGGCAGGGGTTCATACTCTCGCAAGTGTTCGAAGCGATCAAACTGCTGGATAATCTCTGCCGTTCTGTAAGTCTGGAACCGAAGGCTCTTCATTAGACTTTCCAACTCATCTTCAATTTCCTTTGCGGAGGAGTCTATCCAGAAACGAAGATAAGTGAGAGGACGGTGATGCGTTTCCCATGCCATTTCTTGAGATCTGGAACATTGCTTATTGTGAGAGCCATAGTGGTTTGTGAAACTAAGTACAATATAAATGCAGTTATTCTTCTTGAAGCTCTCTTTCACGTTCTGGCTATGAATGGATGTATACATGATAATACAGAGAAAACAAGTAACAAGATAGCTTTCCCTATCTCGCTCCTTTTCAGTGGGTCTTGTTATGGCTTTCTTTTGCAACGTGCACGCATAACGCACAAATGCAACGAAATGGAGCCAGAAGCAAAGTGCGAAGCAGCCGTAGCAGTTGTTTGAAGATCCAAAGAAAGCAGCGTATCCCACATGCGGAGAATATCACGTATGTCAGAGCCAGTAGGATTAGAAGAATGGCGGTAACTAGTAGCGCTGTCTTGTACCATTGCGCTACAACGTCAATAATGTGACTAAAGTCTGGCCATTCAGTCTCGGATATGCTGCTCGTTCCTCCTTCAATCCACTGCGTCAATATTGATTGTCCGGTCTGTGTGAATTTCAGGATACCTCCGAGTTGAAATTCAGTGGGGATAGAGCCGCACGAAACCGAGCATTTCATGTGAATTCGGGCAGAATTGAAGCTGAATCTTAAAATGGACTTCGTTCCGTCTTTGGAGCAGCCGACTGTGAAGGTAGCTCCGTCACATATCACTTCTGCCTGAACATCACGCGTTGAGGTGCAAGTCACTTCTGCCATCGCGCCCTTTGCACACTTGTAACATCCTTGGAGATCAGCGTTCTCGATTTTGCACACTGCATCCTCAACTATAACATCAGTCGTAAAGTTACCTTGTACCGTCATGATGATTTCTGCCGTCACCATGTTCGCAATGCTTGCTTGTACTTCACCTTCTTGACCTAGCTTGAATGAGACTGATGAGAAAACTGCTGGCAAGACGTGGTTGATGTTGTTGAACCAGGATGACAAGCTTACATTGCTGCACTTACAGTTAGCTTGCGATTCAGCTGGAAAGCAGGTACAGTTCTCTTCGAATTGACACTGAAGTTTCTTGGCAGCTGTTCGATTAGCGCATCTGAGAGGGAGTCGAAACCGATAGTCCCAGAGTGCTGTTGTATTCCCATCAGAAATGAACGGTCGATTCAGCAATGGTGTTGGCGGCAGAGTGATTGATGACAAGGTGAAAGTGAAGAATTTCCACATAATCGGGACGTTTGGTTGCATGTGTAGGAGCCCCGTGAATGCACCGGATTTACGCAGAACTGCATCAAAGTGCGATAGTTTTATTATCGCAGCTTCACGCCAGCGGTTGCAGTGGAAGATTTCGTAGATCTGCGGAGAAGTAGGAGTTACATAGATGCGGTAGAAGAGACATCCCGAACTCCAGTAGAAACAGTCGCAACCTGGTCCTCCGCAAGACTCCACACAGGCTGTGCTTCCTGGAAATTCGTTGCCTTCCGCTAGTTCTGGTATGATGCTGGTGGAATTGATTGATGCACATTTTTCTCCAGTGCAAGAGCCTGTATGCGGGCATCGTTTGCTGTCCACTATGCGGTACATGGTGTCACGCGTAAAGGTGTCCGTCTCTGGCTCACATGTGAGTTCCAAAGCTTCCCAGAATACTCGAATCTCGTGGATCGTAGTCCGGTTCCTTGTCAAACGAAAGCAAGCCTCTCTTTTGAACGGATTTACCTTGAGTATTTCCGAGAGCCGTAGATGACAGACTTGTCCCTTATCGGATTGTGTGCATACGCTGGATTTATGGGAGAAGATATTCACGTATTGACATCCATCCGTCACGGTGATAGCACTGACCAGACACGCTATGGCCAAAAGTTCTATCAGATCTCTTCTGAGTCGTCGTCTGGTTCTCTCCTTTCTGCTTCTTTTGAACAAGCAGCAGAGAGCCTTGCTCACAGTGTTGAGGCATAGTCGTAGTAGGATGCGGACAGGTTTTCCTACGACTACTGGCACATAGAAAAAGACGTAGCATCCTGTGAGAAGGAAATAGAGTATAAGTGCTATCGATATGATCGCTCCCACTGGCCAGCATTCCGGGTTGAAGAGGATGTCCGTACATAGGAAGCAGGTAACATGCTCGCAAAAAGAAGCCGGAGGACACGTCAACTCCACAATCTGGATCGAGTTGTTCCTCTTCATTTTCCAGTGCACATTCTGTTCGTGTACCAGCACTTGAGGGGGAAAATGAACGGTTTCCAAGGATTGAGGAAGCTCGAAGTATTGACAGAAGTTGTCGGCACAGATTTCGTAGGGCGTATGGTCTTCACTTCTTATTTCCACACCGCCAGCAAAGCATTGAATGTTCCGCAATGAGTTTGTGACCACCCAATTTGTCGGGTGTGCCATGGATGGCAGGCAGAGAAGGAGAATACTTGCGAACAGTGTGAGCGGAGGGGATATGCGCAGGAGGAAAGGCGCTCTACGTTCTTTGTTGTAGTCTATTCTTTTGCGGGGCCTCAGATCATATCTCGTTCGAGCGGGTTCTTCTTGAGCCTTTTGAGGTTCCTCTTCTTGGGTTTCTTGCAGTGAATCCTTGGTCTTTTCGGTTCTGTCTTCCAATTCGAAAGGAACTAGAAGGTTCACTGGCCTGCGAATTTGCCTCCTTGATGGAAGTATCACCACAGCTTCTCTGATCTCGCCGTCTGCTCCGGCCACTAGTTCAGTGATGCGTCCCATTCTCCAACAGTGCCTTGGCTGCATAGGATCGGTAATCAAGACGCAGTCACCTTCTTGAGGAAGCGATGTGGATTTACTGTGACCCACTTGCAACTTATGTTTTTCGCGAAGAGAAGTAAGGTATTGGATCCTCCAAATGTTCCAAAATCTTTCCGTAGCTTTGCAAGAGCTTTCTAGTGCGTCGATAGTTTGCTGTTTGGTACGAAGCACGGCTTGCTCTTCTGAGGGAAGATAGGAGGGATCGTCACTGACTTGCTCCGCGAAATCCAGAGGATAGTTGAGTGAGATCTTGTTTTGAAGGAAGTCTACGGGTCTGATGATGGTTTCGTTGCAGGAATCTGAACTCAAGTAGACCAAAGGTCTTGTATTGAGCAGAGCTTCAATTTCGATGAGTATAGTCGTCATCTCTTCAAATGTCGGAGTTGATCTCTTCAGGGTTTTGTAGAGCGAATGCTTGACCGACTTGATCAGACGCTCGTAAACTCCTCCTTGCCAAGGCGCAAATGGGGTGATATGCTTCCATTCGATTTCACGATTGCTCAGCTCTTTTCCTAGGGTGACATCCTGTTCGAGATTCTTGATACAATCTGCCAGGATCTCTTCTCCCAGAAGAAATGTAGGAGCATTGTCACTGGTGATAGATTTCGGAATTCCTCTTCTGCCAAAGAATCGCCGAAGCATGTTAAGGAATGCTACTGTGGAGTTATCCGATACCACATCCAGATGGATCAGTCTTGTTACCATACAGGTCATAATCGCTCCGAAGCATTTACTCGTGGTATCCTCGTTGGTCTTCACTGATAGAGGTCCAAAGTAGTCTAATCCGACATGCTCAAAGGGTCTTGATTGTTGCACTCTCACAAGCGGCAGATCACCTTGGTTTGGATACTTGTATGGCAGATTATTGAATCGTTGGCACTCCACACATCGTCGAATGAATTTTGTAACTTGAGCACGCAGTTTGGGTATCCAGAAATTCTGACGAACTAATGCGATTGTGTGGCCTATGCCAGGATGTCCTTTCCTGTGACAGTCACGGATTATTGCCTCAGAGAGCCAGGAATTTTGAAGAATGAGGTAAGGATTCTTTGCTGTATCGTCAAGGCAACTTCTTCCCATTCGTCCATAGCATCTCAGAAGACCTTCGTAGTCCGGCAATATGTTCAAATGAGGCATGCTCGCGGTCACTTCCGGAGTACAGAGCGCTCTCTGGTGCACTAGAATGATGATCTTTCCAGCGTTCGAAACTTCTGCAGCGCTAAGCTCCTTATGTTGACCGACAACGAAGTCGTCGAGGAATGTGGGTGTATGAACGTCGAGACTACGTCTCGGGATTCTTTCCAACAGAATCTTAGCGAAACGAAGAATTCTGGCCACGATCCTTCTGATTGTAGCGTATGGATAACCTTTAAGGCGTTCAAATATATCTGATGGTTGCTCCTTCGGAAGCTTTGCTACGAGTTGGGCCATCAACGGATCGGGAGATTGGGCGGTAAGGAACTTTTGTCTCTTGAACTTCTGGAAAAGTCTGCGATCCTCAGCCCAGTCCTTCGGAGAATCTAGCAGGAACGGAGGTCCTCTCCACCAAAAGTGGTTTTCCAGCTGAGTCTTATCCAGTCCTCTTGTTCCGCAGTCCGCTGGGTTTTGATCTGTAGGTACATGCCCAAAATACACCTGTATATCTTGGCTTATCAGGTGATCGCTTATATCGTCGATTTCTCGTAGTCTGTTGTATATCATCACTCCATCCTCTTTGCGCGGCTTTCCTTTGATCCAATAATAAACGATCTCAGAGTCGGTGAAGACGTATACATCATGGATTACGACAGTTGAGCGTAACTGCGTCACCACAGAATTCAGCAGTCTCATCGTCAGCGTGGCCGCATTTAACTCCAACTTGGGTACTGTGGTTTCATACTTGAGAGATGGGAGTTTCGCTTTCGCCATCAAGAGGTCAATAGTGTTGCCATACTTCAGATATACGCAGGCAGCAATGGCTTCTTTACTGGCATCAGCGAACGCGATGAGAGTCACGGATGAATGCTTCTTTGCGACGAATCTGGGTAACTCCTTGGTGAAATTGTTGATCTTCCGGCATATATGATGCCATTCCTCCATACGATCACTTGATAATGGAGTGTCCCAGTCCACCTTGTCCTTCCAAAGTAATTGAAGGAACACTTTGGGTTTGTGAAGCAGTGGTAGCATCCATCCCATTGGATCATAGACAGAAGCTATTGCGCTTGTAACTGCTCTCTTGGTGAGGATTCTTGGTTCGTTCATCTTGCATGACAAAATCAGCCGATCTATGAAGGAGTTCCATGGGATTCCAAGTATTTTTGTAGAAACATCCGACGATCTGTCGATCTCAGAAATCTCGTTTGCAAGCCGTTGATTGTTGCAGACGAACTCGCGGATGTTCATACTGAGCTCCTTGAACATGTTCTTGATTTTCTGGTAACAGCTGAGTGCTTCTTCAACCGTGTCTGCCGTGACCATCAAGTTGTCCACATACAGGTTCTCCTTCATCTCCTGTACTAGCTTGAGATCATCTTTGTATTGGTCCAGGTGGTAATGCGTTGTAGCTGCGAGTAGGAAGGGTGAAGCATTTAACCCAAATGGAATCCTCGTAAACCTCAGGACTAGGAGGTTACTCTGAGTGGGTGGTAGAGTACAGTCTCGTAGCCACAAACATCTGGCCGCGTCGCGATCTTCTTCATGAAGTCTGACTTGTAGGAATGCCTTTTCCACGTCAGAAATGATCGCTATACGTCCAATCCGGAAGCGTAACAACACTCCGAATAATTGTGGTAACATCACTGGACCACGGTGCAGAACGTCGTTGAGAGAGTAAGAATCTTTGTAATGAGCCGAAGCATCGTACACTACTCTCAACTTTGTCGTCTTCTTATGCGGAGTGATGACTGCCTGATGGGGTAAGTAATGTACACGCGTCTGTTCCGTCGGTCCTCTGGGAACATGCTCCAGAATGTTGCGCCGCAACTGGTCTTGAAACACTTCATCGTATTGTTGCAGCGTATTGGGATCCTTCTGAAGTGACTTCCACAAATTCGCCAGTCGACGGTACGCTATGTACTTGTTATCCGGCAGTGTCGATATATGTTTTTTCCACGGCAATCTAACGTAGTATCCGTCTTCGCGCCTTTCTACCGTCTTGATGAAGTCTTCATGGATGATGTTGTCTATTCGAGCTTGCTCATCATTTTGCGACTGACCGAATTTCTCGGTGCCTGCTGCGTCCAAGGACCAGTACTCTTCCCAAGCCTCTTGCTCTCGTTCTTTCTCGGCCTCACTGGTATCCTCGGTAGCCATCGATACGGTATTGACTTCTGTATCTAGAGTCCAATAGCCATCCCACTTGTCTTCGTCTTCCGATTCGATAGTGTCCTCTGGAATGGCGGACTGGCCTGATACCAGATATCCGAAGCTTGATTCAATGAGGTGGAGGCCGGACGGCAGTCGAACATGGGATTTGTCGTCGTTGACAACGAATGACCACATGCTGTCGCATCCTAACAATATCTTCGGACTGCATGTCTTCGGACTTGTCATGTCGAACGAAATATTATTCTGCCGCATGAAGTCTGCATCTTCATCGGAAAGCAAAGGCGCCTCAAAAGACCTTGTCACGATATCGTAAGTGAGAAGGTCCATGGTAACTGGCGCTCCTTTCATATCCCAGGCGTTTAGTCTAACAATATCCGCAGCCTTCTCTTGGATGGAGTCAGTTCCAAAGGTGTGGAGACGCAGTTTTTCTTCTCCAACTTTCGTAAGGTGCAACTCCTCTGCCAATTCTCTGTCAATGAAGGATGCTTCTGCTCCAGTGTCGAAAACTACGCAAATTTTCCTCAACGTGTTGTCTTTTTCGTTCAACGCCGTCACTTCTCCAGTCAGAAGAAATGTTCGATGTTTACGGTTTGAATGGAGTTCGCAGACAACCGTGTCAGTAGCAACCTCATCATTTGCGCGTGCCAGGTGATTGACTTTCTTCGTTGACTTCGTCTGTGTAGTCTGCCGAGGAGCGCTTCCTTTGCTTTTCTCCTGACTTGATGCGGGAGCGGTTCGCATTGATGTCGATGCGCCATCTTGCGCACTTTTGAAACAACAGGAAGTGTGATGCAAACCTTGGCAGTTGAAGCACTTCCGTTTCTGGCACTGAGAGGTTGCATGTTGAGGAGAGGCGCAGATGAGACACAGTTTGTGTTCGCGTAAATATTGCGAACGCGTTTTCGGAGTAGAGTATTTTGAACAAGCGATAGACTTGTGGTTCCCCCCGCAGAACATACATGATCGAACGTATGTCTGTTGGAGTTCCTTTCGTGCTTTCTCTTTACGAGGCACGCTAACTTGAGGTTGTTGAGTTTCCTTGCTCGTATAAAGTGCAACAACTTCTTCGCATGATATAACTTCTTCTATGAGGTTCAGAAGATCATGCATTTGAAGCGATTCTTGCTCCTTTGATGCTTTCCTCATCAACACGCTGCGTTGTATGTAAGCAGGAAACTTGGACAACACTTGTTTTTGTAACCACTGACTATCGATACTTTCTCCTTTGTGTTCCAATTGTGCGACGATGGCTTGCAGTTGCTCGAGAAGAGTTCTTTGATCTCGTAGTGATGATGATCTTGAAGTACATTTCTCGAGTCTTTCGATAAGACGTTGAATAAGTTCATCTGCATTGCCATACTTGCGCAGAAGAAAATCGACGGCTTTTTGATAATTTTCTGCCGTTATTTGGAACTTCCTGACTGATTCGCGTGCTTCTCCTTTCAATGCGTTGAGAAGATAGTTGAATTTGTACAACTGCGGTAAATCCTGGGGATGTATATTGGCATTGAACAATTCCCAGAAATTGTCCCATTCCCAAATATCTCCGTGAAATGACGGTATCGGTAATGTGGGAAGTTCAACTCTTTTTGATTGAACGGCGTTGGTCGGTGCGTTCTGTTGTTCTCTCGTCACTTGCGCGGTGGCAGTTGTCATACTGCCCCACGCCTTGAATGCGCGGACTCTCGCTTGTAGAATGAGAAGATAGTCGAACGCTTCACTGAGGCAAGTTTCTGCTCTCGTAGAATATTCTTCAAAATCCTGTTGCTCTTTCGGTTCTGGCTGGCTCAATGTGGAAAATGAGGAAGCATAATCTTGCGTAACGTGCTCGATTTTTGCAATGGCAGCTTCGATAGCTCCAATGGCTTGTTCAAACTGTTGAACATAATCTCTGATTGCTTGGAAGTTTTCGGCCTCCGCGTCCGCGATAGTGAGGTCTTCGAGTCCCTCGTTTTTGAACCGAGAAACAATAGTGTCCAGTTTGTTGACATAGTGCGTTAGCATGCGCTTCGGAACCGTAAGTTTGACTGACATGTCGATGGACTGTAGGAGCGAGCGAAAACAAGAGTATGCAATGAGTTGAAAAGCACTTGTGAAGAGAGCCGTTCGATTCAGCAACAATCGGAGTTTGAAGATCAAAACATGCAAACCGACCTCAATGTGTCGTGCTTGAGCCGATGTACCATATAAGAAATGAAGTGGCTATTCTTTTGTACTTGACTCGGTAGTTGCTTGATTGCGATTGAGTGTTGGTGCTCGCCGTTTGGTAGATACCAGCCACGCGGATTGCCAAAGCCAACCTCAAACTTGGGTAATTAAACTTTATTAGTAACTATAAAAAGCATACAAACAACGAGTAAATACGGTATTATGTGAGTATTGCAGTTATATGAGAATAGAGGCGGAATACTTGTAAATGAGTCCGTAACTGAGTAGTAATAAGTGAGATTCGGAGAGTAAGTGAGATTATATGTGTAAGGCACCAAATAAATGAGCGATTAAGTGAGGAAAAAGTGTGAGGTTGATAAATGAGATTACAAGACGAGGTTAAATGAACTGTAAAAACTGTAAGAAGCTCAAATGAATCAGAGGCGGGCTCAGCGCTATTTATACGCCTCGCAGATAAAGAGAAGAAGTTTTTATGAAGGAGTTGAGGCTAAGCGCGAGTTGCCCTTTATTCATCGGAGCTTGAGAAATAAAGTGCATCTATTCAAATTAGAAGCAAACATGCACTTTAAGAAGCTGAAAGAAAGAAGTGCAAATTTTCTAGCTACCAAACATGCACTTCTTGGTTAAGATGAGTAATCGTTTGATCATAGTACAGTTTTATGTGTCTAAACAAGATTTTTATATGATATATATATAGTCGTTAATGACGACAGATAAAATCGATAAAAGTAATCGATAATCCCGAAAACCAATATTGTATTCGGAATCCCCATGCTCGATTACCCCCCTGTGCAAACTCCCAGCCCCGTAGCTCAAACTTTGCAAAAAAATCGATAAAATCGATAAAAGTAATCGATAATCTCGAAAACCAATATTGTATTCGGAATCCCCATGCTCGATTACCCCCCTGTGCGAACTCCCAGCCCCGTAGGTGAACTCAGCAAAAAAATCGATAAAAATCGATAAAATCGATATCGATCGATGACGAAAAGTAGCCTATGACACCCGCCGGGGCCCGAAGTGTATGTGTGCCAAGTTTGGTCCGGATCGGTTCAGAAATGGAATTTTCTATTCGGAACATACGTACACACATACATACATACATACATACATACATACATACAGACAAACAGACATTCAGCTTTATATATAAGATGATGCGTCGAGCCGAATCGAACGGTGTCCTTAGATTCAGAATTCGTCTATTCTGAAGCGAGATATGGCGACGCGATGCGGATTCCGACGGACTCTAGTGATGCGCGGCGCACTCCGCTGCTCTCCGGCAGACTCTAGTGAAGTGTGGCACACTCTGCCGCACTCCGGCGGACTGCAGTGCAGTGCGGCGCACTCCGGTGCACTCTAGTGGACTGCGTCGTACTCCGCCGCACTGCAGCGCATTCCGACGGAGTGCGCCGCAGTCCGGCGACTTTTTTGACGAATTATGAGCGGTATTGTATATGTTATGTGATCAAGAGTAGAAGCGGAAACCAACAAATGACGTTGTTTTAGTGAAATGTCTTGCAAAATATTCAAAAATAGAAATGCAAACAGCTAATATTTCTATGGCTTTCTTATTGATGAACAAAGTTCTTGTTAATTAACAAGTGAATATTTTCGAAAAACTGCCACAAAATAATCAGTTTCTTGTTTTTTATTGTGCTTGCTCGAAAACCATAACTTTTTGTGGAGCTCTCGAACTACATACTTGATACATCCAAAAATATCTCAATTAGAAGTTTATAGAAATCATACTTTTTACCCTTGTTGTTGCAATTTTTAGACTTGTTAGTAATGGAACGCTTTGGGATATCAAAATTCAATCAGTACTTTCTTTGAAGAATGAGACACAAAGCCGGCTATAAATTCCTCTTGCAAACGGAAATCAAGGTATAGAAGAAAATTGAATAGATCGATAGCTGGAGTGATTCCGTAAACAACCATTTCCGCTACCATGGCAAGTTGTTATCATGACTTATAATAACGGGCTAAGGGTGTTTATGTGACTTTGTGTGTGTGTCTGTTACGAAATTCGTGGAGCGTGTTTCAGCTAATGTCTTGAGCCCAAATTTTGCACAGCGCATGCTACCTTCATGAAAGCCCAACATGCAAAAGCACGAGTAGATTCGATGAGTGGATCCCTCAGAAATTGCGCACCAAACGGGTCCACCTGGCTTCTGTGCCCCAAAATTGGGTCCATATCACCACTTTTTGCAGAGTCGTGGATGAGTTTGGTAAGTAAATGTGCAAGCGATGGAGTTTAGCCAGAAAGGTGGTCGAAAGTTTACTACATAACGAAAACGGCGCCAAAGCGAATTGGTTATGTAAATGGTCAATTTGCCAAGGTTCTAGCTAAGCGTTTGAGAAGATTTTCGCACAGAGATGTAGCTCACGCTTATCATTACCTTTATGGCGACTACCAAGTCATGACAAATCCAAAAACCTATTCAAATTTGCGTTTGTATTCCTGCGAAAAGTTTCATCTACGCGAAATCACCGATCTCACGTGAAAAGACTTTCTAAATGAGTAGTTGTTTACATGTTATTCGTGGTAGTCGGCATAGCGCGATGAGTTTCAGTGCCACGATTTTACGAGAATGAGTAAGGCACATAGATAGCAGAGCCAGTGCGAACCTCTGCGAAGCAGAGGTGACAGACTGGTTCTAACATATAGCAAGCAAGGGCAACGTAGCTACTCCGTTAGGCATGCATCGCTGGCTCAGCCATGACGACGCGGAGGTGGTGGTGCAGGTTCGAATCCTGGCGCGTGAACCCGAAATCCTAGCGCGCAAGACACTCGAAGCGTTTAGGATAGCCGCCCAAAATCCAAAAATCAACCGGAAAGACGAGTGCCTAGCCATTACTAACGAACTGTCACCATGTCAGAGCCTCTGTGGCTTTTGAATAATGGGGTCAGGTCAGAACCGGGTCACTAGTTAACTATAAAAATAAAGCGGTACAGCTTTTGACATAAGTGGTCTGCACCCACCAAATTATCATCTGCTAAGGTGAGCACTAGCTTAATCTTGGTTTTGGTTGAGGCTGTTGTTTTTCTTAGAGGGTTGTGCTCCTTTCTGTAGTCAACGAGGTGTTTGATCGGATAGTTTACTTATGTGTCTTTTTCAGACTCTGAAGAAGGCGAGTTCGCCGAAACGTTAGTCTGTTATTCTGTGCGATAAAGTTCTGTACCAATCTTGATTACGCTCAAGCAACTAACGAGAAGATTGCAATTATGTCAAGATTCATGGATAGTCGAACATGGATGCTTATGATGTTGCTATTGCTGTTCGGTTAATTTAAGAAAGTACTGTTCGTGAGCAGAAGAGTTGCAATATTACAGGGTGCGGCAAAAGTCTGGGAGCCTAACTTTGCAGTACTGCAATCAAAAAGATATTGATGGTTTTGATTTCAATTTTATGCCACATGATGGTGCGGTCATCCTCTACAGAATACAGTTTATTTGGTTGGAAATGGTTGCCATATATTTTTGTAAGAATGGAAATTAACCAGTACTTTTGCAGAGCGAAAAAACCAGAATTTTTGGTATTTACAATTTTTGCTGTAGCTAGAGATGCTGTTAATATTTTACAAAACTTCGATGCACACAACATAGAAGAGGCTTTGCGCTATTGTATCCTAGTTTTGCTTTTGCCAGGAGCTGTTCTCGCATGAACGGAAAATAAAAGTTTGCGAGTGTTACCTACATGCCAGTGGAAATCCGTCTTCAAAACAAATCTAAAAGCTATAGAATGCTCAGCAGGCACTGGGACAAAGCTCTCTTTATTGCATACGTCTTCTAAATTAGAATCTATTAAAATTCGGCCATGAGAACACTTTTTATACTTTTTAAACGATATTTTTAAGTTTTTATTTGCGCAAGTGTAGCCAAAATTCCGGTATGCGACGTACACATGCTTCTAATTTGAAATCCAATATTCTTATTCCTAAGCAATGCAAAAAATTCTTTTGGAAGTGTGTTGTAGACAAAAGTTTGCTCTATCATGCTGCGCATTTGACAAGGTAAAAGAAGCAGTTATTGTGAAGGCGTGGGGCGAATTCCATTACGACTACCTGCGTGCCATGACAGGTGGACCTGCAAAGATTTTGTAGGGCTGCTTGGAAGCCAAAAGAGGCAGCTTTGCAATCAAAGAACTGGGCTGTATCTGCAATGGTTCGTATTATGTGTGCGCCAAATTTTTCGTTTCTAGGTACTTCCCTTCTTGTTTTGTACGAAAAAGTACTAGGCTCCCAGACTTTTGTCGCACCCTGTACATCTTCATAAGAAGTTTGCTTGCTACACTGCTTGTACCTCTCTCATGCAAAAGAGTACGAAAAAAGCGACCACATGTGCGGGGTTATGAAGAGTGAAGGAAGTTGTTTCCAAATCTTGCTTCGTTTTTCATGCGACATTGGCTGTGTGGACGAACATAGAAACTTTTTTTAATTTTAAAAACATAATTTTTCTGTTTCCAACTTTTCCGATGTAAGACCGTAAAGAGGCTAATCCATTGATATTGAATTTTTTCTACTCAATTGCATAGTCGATTCGTTGAACGCACGGACTGGACATCACTGTGGAGTACGCGCCGCAAGGTAAAATGCTTGCCCTAATACAAATTCGCCATTGTACAGGTCGTGCTCTCGCGCCGCTGTAGCCGCGCCGCGCGTGGCCCGCAGCATTTGAGCAGTCCGTGCGGTCAACGAATGAGTGATACTTATCCTCTCACCTCATACTTTTTGAGATTTGCATTGTAGACAAAATTTTGATATGTAATGTGGAATGTCATTATTAGGCCATGTTGGGAGAAGGTTTTGTGAAATCGAACTGATGTAACACCCAAACTGTTCGGCATCCCCGGCCTTTCAAGATTAAAAAGTCCACCAGTCGTCACGGTCAAGATGTAGCTGGCGGACACTCAGAAAAGCTCGATTCATTAGGGACCTTTTCTCATGATCATGATCTTACTATACTTGCACGACTGCAAACATCTCACCACATACGTGAATGACTAAAACTCCTATTGGTCACGCTTTTTGCGAAAGTGCGCCTTCTATCAAGCGCAACATTGACGCAACAGCGCATGCGTGTGTCAAAGAGCTCGACCTTTTTCCCGTAACGATTAAAAAACAGGAGAAGTGTGACTATTCATAGCCCACGACAACAATCCATGTGTAAAGTACGATTATTATCCCACGAAGGGTGAGCACGAGTGGCTATTCCGAGAAGACAGTTCAAAGAGTTGAAATCCAAATGCGAAATCCAAGGCACGTCAACTGGCCAGATTTCTTTCCTCGGTGAAACAAAAAACAACTGAGAGGACACATTATCGTACTCATACTATGGAATGTACAAGCTATCTCATCAGCCGCTGCCTCGCTTGGCTTTGCAACCCGTTGACGAACGTGATCTCTGATCATTCTCCCACGCCTAAATAACGATTAAACGCGACTCTAGTCCTCCCTTTCAGGCATGGGAAAATGACCAGAAGACACGCTTGCGAACGCTGCGCAAGATCCAGGCGAGGTTGGCGCGCGGAACCCGAGCTGCTGGTGTACCGGCACTGCAATTAAGCCTGTATTCACTGTATCAGATAAAATCATGGACATCTGCGCTGGTACTGTGCAATTGCACATATGACCTAGAGATCCATTTGATAAATATGCTCATTGCACCTTGGAAAACCTGCTTTTGGCACATCCGCTAAATCGTGATGACGCGTTATCGGAATACCTGATAAGCGATTCGGTAAATTACCGCGTGCATTCGTCGTTTCAGCACCAGATAGCTCGACCGAAGAAGATAAAAGCCTGGATCAAAGGTACATCTTCTGATTTAACAAATTTCAACGATGAATTATATTCTTTTCAAACAAACTCTTTTCGCATAAGCAACTGGCTGGAGATGTAGAATTCCTGCGAGAGATTCGCAAATCACACCCGCTGGCAAAATTTTGCGGAGTTTACGCGGTCGTGTCCCGTCGAAACTTTGAATAATGCTAAAACATGCTACCTTCAAAATACGGATTAATCCGTGCTAGAGTAGTTTTAAGCGAAATCCTAACAATAATAACTCTTCCAATAACTTCCAAGTTCCACTTTCTTTAAACCTGGGCATTGTTCGTATTGACAAAGTATTCTGTGCCAAACAGGTTTGTTAGGTGATCTTTATTAATCCAATCGAATCCCAACGTTTCGACGCTTTCGTCTTCCTCAGAGGCCTGAAAATGGTTCAAAGTGTCATCTGTAGCTCCACGCCATCAAACACCCTTCCTAATCCTGCTAGTTCTCGACTTTCGCCTGACTTCCCTATTGCAAAAACGTCAGGGCGGAAGATGAACATACCGACAGATCACCAATATGCGAGTTTCCGCACCAGAAATGATGGTCACGGCGGAAGAATGAAGTATACCATACTGACCATCGGATGTCATCTACGGATCGCATAATGATATGAAGCGAAGGAAGTCGGAGGTTATGGCCAGGCACTCATTTTTGTTGTTCATAGCTGGATTTTTCACTGAAATCCAAAACGCTTCTAACGCTTTCCTAGCCGAGGTTTCCTTTTCGTAAGTCAAGATTTTACATCTGATCTTGAAGTCATCTCCACCATGCGTTTCAATTCTATGCCTGCCCAGAGGTGATAACTGAGTTTTACGCCTTTTATCTGTCAAGTGTTCGTTTATGCGAGTGCCTAGTGGTTTTCCTGTCTCTACAATGTAGAGTGCATTACAGCTAAGACATTCAATTTGATAAATCACTCCCACTTTAGCACAATCACCTACTTTACCGTGCGGGCATACTACGCAGCATTGCTTCAACATACAGTATCGATCATACAATCTATTTCTGACTAACTGCTTTTTGATGTTGTCGTTCGGAATGGACACTAAAGCAACATCATCTTGCAGTTCTGCGCGTTGTATGCATTTTCGAAAAGCTGCATTGACGCTATCAGAGATAAACGGAAGGCATAGTGGAAGCTTATTATCGTTATGAATGTTGTTACAATTTCTAAGATGTTAACTATGTGGTACAGAATGGTACCCATTGCTGCAAGCAATCTGTGACTCGCAGCGTTCTCTTTCTCCAGAGCACATCTGCATGGCTGTTCTGAACATGTTTCCAATGACAGCTCTCTTCACGGATGCAGGATGTGCGAAAACTTCCGCCGTGACCATCATTTCCGGTGCGGAAACTCGCATATTGGTGATCAGTCGGTATGTTCATCTTCCGCCCTGACGTTTTTGCAATAGGGAAGTCAGGCAAAAGTCGAGAAGCAGGATTAGGAAGGGTGTTTGATGGCGTGGATCTACAGATGACACTGTGAACCATTTTCAGGCCTCTGAGGAAGACGAAGGCGTCGAAACGTTAGGCCTCGATTGGATTAATAAAGATCACCTAACAAACCTGTTTGGCACAGAATACTTTGTCAATACGAATAATAATTCTTTTTGATATCATATCAGATGTTTTGCTTACGAAGTCATCATTCCTTGTCAAGTTTTTTTGATTTTTCGAAAACATTTGACCTGCCTTTCTGCTGTATCGTTACTGTGAATTATCCGATGCGCTGTGACTCGGACTCTGAAAGTTATGATTTCGTTGCGATCAAATATCTACATGCTATGTTTTAGGATAGCAAAATGCAGTTCCGCACTGCGATCTTCAGAAGGGTGGTGTTTTTTTAAAATCTTTCTCCTCATAACAGTTCAAATTGTTCAAAATGGTTTTGGTGCTGCAGTGCTTTCAAAATGATCAAAACAAATGGCTTATTAGCACGATCCTCCAATGAAATTGCAACAAGACTGGTGTTTGTATGTGTATTGGGGAGTCGAAACAATGTAGGAAACATCATGAAACATTATTTGAATCAAAAGTATGGCGATTTTTTTCCAAGCGACAATGGAGTCATTTCATATGATCATGTGTGCATTGCACACCCGTCCATCTTTGGCGTCCTCATTTTGGATTTACAATCGCAAAAAAGCAAGAGACTGACCGATTGTTATCGCTTATATCACGTTAAGGTGATTGGTACCTAAAACGGAAAGAAAACATTAGCAACACACCAAAACGCTCACCGGTAGGGTTGTCTGTTCCAGGAATCTAGAATGGGAACGCAAAAGGTGACCATGGTGCAATGACACACAAGATCATATGAAATGATTCGACTGTATTAATCTTGTGCCACCAGGACCCGTAGTAATCCCCCCATCGTGATGGTCGCGACGTTCGAAACATCGCGCGTCGTTTCGGCCACGATTCGTCGCTTGCCTATCTCTTATCACGGCCGCGCGTCGAAATTGCTGGACTGCAGGACGTGCTCGTCCTCGCGCGCAGAGGACGAGCACGTTGAGAACGTCGTTACTTACGAGGCAGAGAAATAAGAATAGTGGGCCCAGGGTGGAAACGCAGGAAGGCGCAACCGAATAGGGGTCGAGTACAGCGTGTTCGTCCTGTGCACAAGGACCGTAGACACACAGCACTAGTTTCAATGCGCCAAATGTAATCATATGAACAGCTGATAAGCGCCCAAAAGTCAACGCGCTGAGCGACTTAATTTGTTTTCTGAGCATTTCTGCTGCTATATTCTTGGTGACTGGAAAAAATGTGAGCTTATTTAAATTACAAACTACTACAGAATTTTACGTATTCGTATCCTATCGTGTTTGAATAGTTTTCTCTTTATTCTTACATCGCGACTCATTTGCGCACCAAACCACTTTTGCATGTTTTTAATCCCCTTATTTCTTCCACCTTAGCAACTTATATGAACGTATATCTTCTTGCTGTTCATTAGCTGTGCGCTCAGTGTTTTTCTTTTAATTTGAGGGAGAGAACTGTCTGGCGTTATGGCTAATGAAAAAGCTCATGTTTGCATTAATCAGAGTGGTGACTGTTTTACAACATTCCAGTTTGTCTTGAGTACTGTCAATGTTCCATGCTTTGCATGATTTTTCCCCCCACTATTCGAAAATTTAGCGATTCTGTCACATTTACACAAATTTAGCTAGTCCGCAACTCGCAAAAATGCGCTCAAGTTACTCGTACCTGCCACCATTAATCAATTCGGTATCATCCGGCACTGGCACTGCGCTATTGGCAGTTGTTGTAAGAGATCCGCCAGCTTATTATCTTGACAGTGAACATTGCGGAGGCAGTGTATACCTCTTCAATTTCATAAAGGTTAAACAGGCCAAAATCAAAGCTTCCGACTTGTCCTTTAGCAATCGTAAGCGATTGTTCTGTCTGTCGCATCTTTGCCTCGCTATCTTCAGCTATGAATTCTCGATTTTGAAGAGGTATCAATAGCGCAGTGTCAGTGCGTGCCGTCAACGGTCATAAAAGGGTTTGATCGGGCGTCAGCGCGCAAGTTTTGCGGCCACCAAAACGTCGTGAGCAGCACGTCCTTCACTCGGACACGTCGTTTTTTGGTTTTCTTACATTACGGCATATTTCGGAGGTTTACTACGCCCAGGTGAGCCAGCTGAGGTCGCTCAGAGAGCAAAGCTGTAATTTCTTTTCTCACATAAACTCACCTATTTCATAGATTCCATCTACATGCCAAATCTTAGATTAAGTTCCTAAATCAAGCGCCTCTCCACCTTGGTTACAGCACAAAAAACTTCTAAATGGTGGAGCAATACATACAACATCAAACGCGCAGTGCTGAGTGCTGCATACAGCGCCGGTACGGAGATTGCCAAGACTTATATCTTGGTTGTATCTACTTGTTTTTTTTTTGTGTTCTGCCTTGTTCTACTTTTACGTATTTTTTCCCTTTAATCATCATACGTGAAGCGTCGTAAACATATGCCAAAAACTGCAAAGTATCACATGATAGGAAGAGATTTGTGTGCGATATGAGCACTTAACTATTGAATTGTTATAAGACAAATTCGATGCGACGAAAGCTTTATTAAATGAAAAATAAACCAATAAATAATAATAATAATAATAATAAAATAAATGGTTAAATAATCCAACCATCAAGAGGAGCAACAACGGCAAATTTTCGAGGATCTTCTTCACTACAATTAAGCCCTCTTACATAGATTTCGTTACAGAGTGCACAGAACACTTCATGATCAGTTTCTCGCCCCAGGAGAAAAAATGAAAAGTTGTCATAAGTTGCGCATGCGAACAAATTCCAACTAGCCAATACCTGTAAAGAATCTTGTTCAGTAGAAGGCATAGTAAAGAGAAACTGCCTTTTTGTACGATTGTCGCAGACACCAAGCGTTAGTTGCCGCAACATCGCGCCTGCGACAAGATCTCTTTCTTTTGACTAGTATGCATGAATTGGTCAGGCGCCTCCGCAAGAGTTGCGTACAACTGCGATTCTGCACTAAACCTGATAGCAATGCAATCGTACAAAAAGTTATCCTTAGGATCCTTTCCTACATCGAATAGTGAGTTGCTTTCATAATGTTGTTGTGAGCGGAAATGGCAGACATAGAGGAAAAGGTTGCCAAGAGCTTAGATTTTCGCTCAGATGTAAATATTATAGAATGCAAGTGAATCAGCTAATCTCTGGTATAAAACTATCCTCAATGCCTTACCATGCAAATATTCTCCTTCGTTTTGCTACGAGTTTCTTCAGCAACTCTCCATCCTAAGCGAACCCAGTACTCCTTCATTCCCCTCTGCGCTGGGCTAAAACTCTATCAATATGTGAAAACTGAACAACGACTCACTCGCGTACAACTTACTCATACTTTACGCTGTATATACGAGTGTCTTTGATGTCTCTGACAAACTTTGTCATCCTCAGAAAAAATTCAATCCTCTTAATCAAAGCATTTTCGTAAAACTTATCGTACTTCTGAAAAAGGATCGATTGAAAAAAAAATCCGGGTAAAAAAAGTTGATGTAGCATTGTGAGTATAAATTTTGAGAATCTTGTTTGGCATGCCATTGCAGTTCAACAAGTAATAGACTTTTAATTGTAAAGATAATACATTTCTAAATCAGACAGTAACATTGGCGGATAAAATTGCGTAATCCTATAGAAATAAGGCTTACCAGATGTTTTTCCAATGTGGGCATGTATGATTTGAATGTGTGTCTGCAATAGTTGAAGATTCCTTCTCTGATGGCTTGTTGTTTTTGTTCGAAGGTCCATACTCTTGTTGCGGAACCGAATCGAAGTAACTGACAACTGATCGTTACTACTGATTGAATTGTTAGATTAAACTTACCAAAAAGAAAAAGTAGAGTATCATTTCGACCGAAACTCACGATACTCCAAGCATTTTACACTTTTTGATCTGTACAGATAAGCAAATGTGGATTGGAAAAAAGGGCCTTAACAGTGTTGTTATTTCGGTTTGTTGAATGGGGCCACAAATCTTGAACCACGTCATGCGAGTTTTTAACCATTTGTACAGCACACAATCGCAATGTAAAACCAGTTAAAAAAGCTTTGATAGAATGAAGCGTGCGTAGTAGTAGTAGCGTTATTCGATTTTCGAGCGTTTCATTTCTCTATTCATATGAGCACCACCCAATCTTTTGAACGAGTCTCGAATCATATGTTCGACTCACCTTTTAATGACGTATATCAAGCATGTGAGAGACTTCAGTTTACGGATTTTTTTTATCTAAGTTTCTACTGGAAAGCACTTTGAATAGTACGTGTGACGTTTCAGGTTCGCGTATACCCCTTTTACTAAAAAATATTACACATTTAGCTATAAAATCACAAACTGATAAGTTTTATGCGGAGTAGAGTACCGAATGCGGTGGCAATGGAGTGCCTCCTGTACGATACCGAAGGTTATGGTTTATGACATACTTTCGAGACACTACGAGGAAGCCAACAATCAAATTACGACTGACATGCTCCAACTACACATGCAATGTAAAAGAAGTTTTTTGTATCAACAATAAGTGATATGCAATAAATTCGTTTACCGTCCACAAGCAACAGCGAGATATCAAATTGGGTTGACTTGTGCGAAAAGAAGAAGGAACTAGTGTATGTTTGAAATTCGATGGAAACTCTAGCATGAGAGTCACATAACTTTTAGCAATAAAGTGGGTACTAGCCAGATCACGAACAGCATAAGGGTACACAGTTCATTTACCTTCTAGTAAATCACTTAAGAAAATGAGGAGAAGGCGAGTGGTCAATCCAAACAAGCTGCATATCATTATGCAGCATAAAACGTCTGACTGTCTTCTTTATCTGCAAAGCGCCTTTGTGGGCAAATTAATGAGCAGTTTTATCGCAAACAAATCGTAAACAAATTGTGACATTCAACGCAGTTTTGTCTTTGGGAATGCACGATATTAAGAAACCTAGGTGTATGTTTTCGCTCAGCATTGAGCCAACCATTTATGCTCAACGTTGAGCCACCCGTGTCCAAATTCCAATTTTGTGTGTGCGATTTCTTAATGTAATGGCCCATAGTTTCGCTCACTAAGGCATTAGCGTCAGAAAGACAGAATTGTATCAGCGTTCTGTATCCAATGGTAAGTAGATTGTGCGATTGGTCACTTCGACTGCTGACATTTCCCTTGTTAACACTGTGGCCAAATTAAAAATTCGCCCCTAAATTAATTGTCAACATCACACAACATAAGAAGTATGCAGTTTCTTTAAAAATGTAAAAAGAGGTTTTGAGTTTTACATTGTTCGAAGGTTCTAGAAGAGCTTTGCACAAGTGTGGAATGACAGCTATTTGCAAAATTTTGCTTCTACTACTCTTTTTTTCGTCATATAAAAATCAAAAAGAGTAAATTTTACACTCGGAATTTGTCAGACATTTGTGGAATCACTACGTCAATAGCTTCAGAACTATTGGCGGACTTAATCGCAAGAATCTTGAGCAGGGCTTGGCATAAGGTGGCTCTAGCAAATCTAACATACTAAGTCCGATGATAGGTAGAGTTGATCATGTTAAAGTTTGGAAAAATTATGTGTGGAGGGGAAAATTTATGACTTTTTCCTTTAGCGGCTACCCCAAGAGGCCGTCCAGGTGGCTTTAAAGCCAGCTGACTCCGAAAGAAGTTTGCCACGGACCTTCTCATGGATTTAAATTTTTGCACACAGCTTCAACTCCCTATTGCGCACCTACACTCAATTTTGGCGTCATATCATTGCGTTTGATTGGAAACAGGGCTTTTGCTTGCTTAGAATACTGCTATGTTAGAGCGTGTCGTCTGCATTCCTGTGGCGTGCTTGCGTCTCTTCTCTACCCCAAACCCCAAACCCACGAGAACGATATCATCTTCGCCTTGCAACCCCCTAAAACGATATATAGCCTGCCCTTTAGGCGGAGGAATATGCTTGTGGGATATGCTTCGACCGCAGTTAGCAAAACATCTCTCTTACAATCTTTCAATCATGCTTTGTGCTCCACCTTGGCTTGTTCCACATTTTTCCCCTCAGACATGTCTCAAATACTTTGTTAAGCGCTGCGTAGCAGTTATAACCAACAGCAACGTTCCCTGGTTTTGCTTGAATGCCCTCTACATTCTGGTCACACAATCGTTCGTTACCATCTCCATAAATCGCCCAGTGTCCAACGTTGTCATATTTGATATCACTCAAAAGTCTCGTGCTGAGCTTTAGGTGTTTGGCTAGAACGGCAGTGGATGACGCTTGTACATGACGCTTGTACAGTGGACAGCGGACTTCCACGTTTTGGACACTAAATGTGCTTGGTTTTTCCCTATTCGTACAGGTGCTTTTTGTGAAGTTGAGCCTTTGCTGTTGCGTGGTGGTTCTCCAATTATAATTGAACTCACATTATATCATGGTAATTGCTTTTGGCAAGTCGTCGTTCCACTTCTTGTGATGTTACCCAGATGACAACACTTGAATCTCTTGAAGAAATATAGAATGAGCTTTGTAATAGGTCTTTAACTATCATTCATTCTAGGACTAAGAGACGCAAGACCGCCTTGCACACATTGTCTAAACAAGCTTAATCGTGTACTTAGCAGGATTATACTTGTCATTTATCTCGCCCACGTTTATTCAGTATTTGGAAACAGGGAAGAACAAACTCAAACATGTTAAGACAACGTCCGCAATGCGGTCACGCGTCTCCTAGTCGTAGAATGGATGATAGTTTTGTTTGACATCGACCCATACTTTGTGCATTCCAGATGCCCGTGGTCGTCGGACTCAACCGTTAGTAAATATGCGACTTAGCATAGCGCAAATCATTAGAGTATAGTGTTATTATATTCTGCGCTCCTTGTCGCCACAAACTGTTAACGTTGTTCCCGTGTTCACAGTTGTTTTGTGTCAATCTCTTGTCAGCTATCACTCAAGAATTTGTTGAAGTTGAGTCTTTATTGGGTATCGATTCCTCGATTGTTCATAATCTTTGATACCCGGTAATACGAGTTTCTAATACTATGTGCGTGTAAAAAATCCTTCATTCTTTTCTCATAATAATGACTAGTTGACGGATGTACATGCGTGTACTCGTCACACTGGA
Source organism: Cylicocyclus nassatus (assembly GCA_958299035.1). Lineage (NCBI taxonomy): Eukaryota > Metazoa > Nematoda > Chromadorea > Rhabditida > Strongylidae > Cylicocyclus > Cylicocyclus nassatus. The sequence continues at coordinate 76,683,491 of CATQJL010000112.1, forward strand.
TTCAGCTAGCAGAATGAGCCTAAAAGTTTCTTTTCAAAAATGTATGCATGGCACGATGATATTCATAGCCACAAAACAGTGGTAGATGAGCAAATACTTGAGAAAATTCTTCACCTTTGCTTTGAGTGATGATACTAATCAAGTAGATCTGATTTTGTAAACATCCTTCACTCCGCTACTTAATTTGCTACGACCAGGGCACGGCACAGGTGGCTTAGCAAGCAAGCTGGGTATCGTTTTTGGGGAAAAAAACAAAGGGGATATCGTTTTTGCGGAAGAGCATAACGTTGTCTTTCGGTCTGCGGCCGGCACGCTGCCGGCGTGCCGCCAGCAAATAAACAAAGAGTTTGTTTACAGCGAAGTGAAGGTGAAATGACACCAAAATAGGTGTGTAGATGGGCAATGGGGAGTTAGGACTAAGTATGAAAAATTATGAAAAAATTATGTGAACTAAAGGCGTGCTCAACTTTTTTCGGAGTTAGGTGGCTTTCAAGCCACCTGGATAGCCACCTGAGGTGGCTTAGGAAAGAAAAAGTCATAAATTTTTCCTCCCTCACATAATTTTTCTACTTTCTTTACATACTTTTCATCTACATCCCAAACCCTACAAACTGGTTCCTGAACCGCCTCAAACCCCCTTCTCCCCGCTTAATTATAGCCCCTTGAATATTTGGAGCGGCGGCGGAAAGGCTGCTCTAGGCGCGTATTGCCGCACGATGGATACATTATGCCGCCAATCCAGAAAATATGAATATCATCGCGTGTGTTCGATGATTCTTTTTCGTTTTTTTTCTGCTGTTGCTTTGTTCCGTCCCTTTTCATGTATGTGTTTTCTTTTCGAATATCTCGTGGCGGATGTCGTAATTTCATTGAAGTCATAGGGGACTTCATTTTTTGCAATTTCGGGACGCCATCTCGTGCCGAGCCCTGGTCTAGGGTCAAAGGGAACTTCGTAAAAATTTGCAAAAGTCAAGAGGTACTTCGTTTTTTGCATTTTCAACTAGCCACCTCGTGCCGAGCCCTGGCTACGACAATCTACAGTTTGTTTTAATTGGGATCAGGCCGAAGCGTTGACTAGTATTTGCGCCTTCGCAACGCTAGGGGCTTAGCAGCAAATGCGCGCTGTCGGAGAGAGCGAAGAGGTTGAAGAGAGTGCAGACATGCTAGACGCAGATGCGGCGCGAAACCCTCGCGACACGGACTCCCGTTATGCCATTTTCTGCCTGATAGGGATTGGGGCAGGCTGTAGCTAGTTTTGAGACCTCTTGTACGTAATGTCACCCAACTTAATCAAGTAAAAAGCTAATTTCTTAAATTCAACCAATAAGTACTCTGCGTTGATACCACTGCTT
>CATQJL010000112.1:76685342-76714228 GCA_958299035.1 Cylicocyclus nassatus
CAGTTTATAACCAACAGCAACGTTCCCCTGGTTTTGCTTGAATGCCCTCTACATTCTGGGTCACACAATCGTTCGTTACCATCTCCATAAAATCGCCCAGTGTCCAACGTTGTCATATTTGATATCACTCAAAAGTCTCGTGCTGAGCTTTTAGGTGTTTGGCTAGAACGGCAGTGGATGACGCTTGTACATGACGCTTGTACAGTGGACAGCGGACTTCCACGTTTTGGACACTAAATTTGCTTGGTTTTTCCCTATTCGTACAGGTGCTTTTGTGAAGTTGAGCCTTTGCTGTTGCGTGGTGGTTCTCCAATTATAATTGAACTCACATTACTATCATGGTTAATTGCTTTTGGCAAGTCGTCGTTCCACTTCTTGTGATGTTACCCAGATGACAACACTTGAATCTCTTGAAGAAATATAGAATGAGCTTTGTATATGGTCTTTAACTATCATTCATTCTAGGACTAAGAGACGCAAGACCGCCTTGCACACATTGTCTAAACAAGCTTAATCGTGTACTTAGCAGGATTATACTTGTCATTTATCTCGCCCACGTTTATTCAGTATTTGGAAACAGGGAAGAACAAACTCAAACATGTTAAGACAACGTCCGCAATGCGGTCACGCGTCTCCTAGTCGTAGAATGGATGATAGTTTTGTTTGACATCGACCCATACTTTGTGCATTCCAGATGCCCGTGGTCGTCGGACTCAACCGTTAGTAAATATGCGACTTAGCATAGCGCAAATCATTAGAGTATAGTGTTATTATATTCTGCGCTCCTTGTCGCCACAAACTGTTAACGTTGTTCCCGTGTTCACAGTTGTTTTGTGTCAATCTCTTGTCAGCTATCACTCAAGAATTTGTTGAAGTTGAGTCTTTATTGGGTATCGATTCCTCGATTGTTCATAATCTTTGATACCCGGTAATACGAGTTTCTAATAATCTAGTGCGTGTAAAAAAATCCTTCATTCTTTTCTCATAATAATTGACTAGTTGACGGATGTACATGCGGTGTACTCGTCACACTGGATTCAGCTAGCAGAATGAGCCTAAAAGTTTCTTTTCAAAAATGTATGCATGGCACGATGATATTCATAGCCACAAAACAGTGGTAGATGAGCAAATACTTGAGAAAATTCTTCACCTTTGCTTTGAGTGATGATACTAATCAAGTAGATCTGAATTTGTAAACATCCTTCACTCCGCTACTTAATTTGCTACGACAATCTACAGTTTGTTTTAATTGGGATCAGGCCGAAGCGTTTGACTGGTATTTGCGCCTTCGCAACGCTAGGGGCTTAGCAGCAAATGCGCGCTGTCGGAGAGAGCGAAGAGGTTGAAGAGAGTGCAGACATGCTAGACGCAGATGCGGCGCGAAACCCTCGCGACACGGACTCCCGTTATGCCATTTTCTGCCTGATAGGGATTGGGGCAGGCTGTAGCTAGTTTTGTGCTCTTCTACGCAGATCATAAAGGGTAAGACTTTGTGAAAGTTTAAGTCGTAACGCGCCGTCTTTGCAAAGACGGTTATTCGACGTGTTTACTGCAATTAAATGCGCAGTTGTAGGAACAGGTGTACAATAAAGGATTCAGGATCCCATTTTCACTGAAAATATAAGGACAGCGCTATAACTAAAGGGCTTTCGAGGGAATATCTATGCGGTTACAAGGTGTGCTGTAGGAAACTAAAAACATTGATGCAGTCAGGTGAAAGTATTATTCACAACCTCAATCTTATAATCGCTGACAAACTAAGGTGTCTTATTAGTGGTACTAGGTGAAGGATCAGCCGCAAAAACTCAGAACGTTGCATTTGCTAAAACTTTGTGCCTGGAGGAGTCATTTGGGTGCCGAATACGAACACCATGTTTGACTTTGTGAAACAGTGCCACTTTCTGAGATTACTGGTACATAACAGGCAAATCAAAATCTCAATGCAAGCGAGAGGGGCTTTTTCCTGCGCAAAATTGGCATACTCATTCACTCAGTGATATCCAGGCATCATCCTAAAAGCTAATACACTTGCGTTAGTCTTTTTTTATAGTGAAGAAAGATTGGTTTCATGTTGGTTAGATATCTCAGCACCTTTTTCATGCAGATTTCTATCTACAGGCAGCCCTTCCCATGTTCAGTATTATGTCAAAATTGCGCAGGAAAAAGCATATAACTGGCTACGGAATGATGCGCGGCAGCTAGGAATCCCCATAATTGAAAGTCATCATTTGAAGCTGATTCAGAATACATATGTCCCTTGCCAAAAGGGCCGAACCAAGTTAGGTAGCTTCCCGAATCATAGCATACGAATTAACCGCCGGTCTATACGAACCTTCGCAGTTCGTATGTTCTTTGCGCCTGATATGAGTCACAGCAATCAACATCTGGCGCAGAGCTACAGCTGACTATCTGTGGAATGTGGAGGCTGAGCTAAAAAGCGTATAAAAGAAGATAGAAGTAGTTAGAGAAACATTTTCGTAGAATGCCGTGTTGCAATTTCTCCCCTTCTAATTTTATTTCTCAATGTAGCTAACCTTCCACTTCTTCATCATTTCTCATTCTTATAATTGCTTTTAGCTCACCGTTGACATTTTGCTCTTTTCGCTCAGATGCATAGCAATCACAGATTCTAGTGGCATGTTATGCGTTTTCCATAGATTCACAGATAGTTTCCATATAGTTAGAGTCACAGGCATATTTTGCTTTTTTTTTGCTTTTGCTTATTTTTTTTTGCAATTTCGGGACGCCATCTCGTGCCGAGCCCTGGTCTAGGGTCAAAGGGAACTTCGTAAAAATTTGCAAAAGTCAAGAGGTACTTCGTTTTTTGCATTTTCAACTAGCCACCTCGTGCCGAGCCCTGGCTACGACAATCTACAGTTTGTTTTAATTGGGATCAGGCCGAAGCGTTGACTAGTATTTGCGCCTTCGCAACGCTAGGGGCTTAGCAGCAAATGCGCGCTGTCGGAGAGAGCGAAGAGGTTGAAGAGAGTGGCAGACATGCTAGACGCAGATGCGGCGCGAAAACCCTCGCGACACGACTCCCGTTATGCCATTTTCTGCCTGATAGGGATTGGGGCAGGCTGTAGCTAGTTTTGTGCTCTTCTACGCAGATCATAAAGGGTAAGACTTTGTGAAAGTTTAAGGTCGTAACGCGCCGTCTTTGCTAAAGGACGGTTATTCGACGTGTTTACTGCAATTAAATGCGCAGTTGTAGGAACAGGTGTACAATAATAGGATTCAGGATCCCATTTTCACTGAAAATATAAGGACAGCGCTATAACTAAAGGGCTTTCGAGGGAATATCTATGCGGTTACAAGGTGTGCTGTAGGAAACTAAATACATTGATCAGTCAGGTGAAAGTATTATTCACAACCTCAATCTTATAATCGCTGACAAAACTAAGGTCTTATTAGTGGTACTAGGTGAAGGATCAGCCGCAAAAACTCAGAACGTTGCATTTGCTAAAAACTTTGTGCCTGGAGGAGTCATTTGGGTGCCGAATACGAACACCATGTTTGACTTTGTAAAACAGTGCCACTTTCTGAGATTACTGGTACACAACAGGTAAGTCAAAATCTCAATGCAAGTCAGGCGTGGCGAGGCGTGGCGAGGTTTTTCAGCATTGATTACGATTATGATAATTGGTTGAATTTAAGAAATTAGCTTTTTACTTGATTAAGTTGGGTGACATTACGTACAAGAGGTCTCAAAAGTAAGTACACAATTTTGATTGTTATTGACCCTCTTCTCACAGTCTTCTGCTTAATTCCAATCACTATTCAGTAGAGCAGGAGATTCAAAGTATAGAACGAATCACCGGTCACTCTTCGTTACTGTCTTACGGCAGGAACTTTAAAGAAGGTTTTGAGCCTTTAGTGCGACATGCTGCCCCAGCATGAACAATCAAGCTAAAAGATTACCATTAGATTAGACCGAGGTCGCCGATTATGAATATGGAAATCGTACTTTACCAGGCTTTTTTTTCGTAACTTACGTCAGTTAGATCGCAAACACTTTTCCAGTATTTCTCGAAAATTGTGATTAAATTATTTTTAACGCTGCCTAATGAAACCAGCATGTCTGAAACACTGCCAATTTTTTTGCGATTATTTTTTTTTAACGCCTATTTCATAATGGTGCTGATGGTGAATTTCCCAGCGTAATCCTATAGTAACGAAGACCGTGTACGGAGGTTCGGTGTCTTATATCGGACTGTACGTTGTTGTTTGTTGCCACGCGGGACTTTGATTGTTTGTTGCACTGCGCGCACAGTACCTCAAACTTGGGTAATTAAACCTTTATTAGAAAATTTATCAACACATAAACGCGACTCTACAAGCAATCGATAATAAACAGTAATGAGCATAAATAATGAGCAACTATAAGCATTCTGGAATCCTACAAATAACTAGACCTGTGACTAAGCAAAAAAAATAAGCAAAAGCAAAAAAAAAAGCAAAATATGCCTGTGACTCTAACTATATGGAAACTATCTGTGAATCTATGGAAAACGCATAACAGCCACTAGAATCTGTGATTGCTATGCATCTGAGCGAAAAGAGCAAAATGTCAACGGTGAGCTAAAAGCAATTATAAGAATGAGAAATGATGAAGAAGTGGAAGGTTAGCTACATTGAGAAATAAAATTGAAGGGGAGAAATTGCAACACGGCATTCTACGAAAATGTTTCTCTAAACTACTTCTATCTTCTTTTATACGCTTTTAGCTAGCCTCCACATTCCACAGATAGTCAGGCTGTAGCTCTGCGCCAGATGTTGATTGCTGTGACTCATATCAGGCGCAAAGAACATACGAAGCAGTGGTATCAACGCAGAGTACTTATGCTATGAATCGGGAAGCTACCTAACTTGGTTCGGCCTTTTGGCAAGGGACATATGTATTCTGAATCAGCTTCAAATGATGATTTCAATTATGGGGATTCCTAGCTGCCGCGCATCATTCCGTAGCCAGTTATATGCTTTTTCCTGCGCAATTTTGACATAATACTGAACATGGGAAGGCTGCCTGTAGATAGAAATCTGCATGAAAAAGGTGCTGAGATATCTAACCAACATGAAACCAATCTTTCTTCACTATAAAAAAAGACTAACGCAAGTGTATTAGCTTTTAGGATGATGCCTGGATATCACTGAGTGAATGAGTATGCCAATTTTGCGCAGGAAAAAGCCCCTCTCGCTTGCATTGAGATTTTGATTTGCCTGTTATGTACCAGTAATCTCAGAAAGTGGCACTGTTTCACAAAGTCAAACATGGTGTTCGTATTCGGCACCCAAATGACTCCTCCAGGCACAAAGTTTTTAGCAAATGCAACGTTCTGAGTTTTTGCGGCTGATCCTTCACCTAGTACCACTAATAAGACCTTAGTTTGTCAGCGATTATAAGATTGAGGTTGTGAATAATACTTTCACCTGACTGATCAATGTTTTTAGTTTCCTACAGCACACCTTGTAACCGCATAGATATTCCCTCGAAAGCCCTTTAGTTATAGCGCTGTCCTTATATTTTCAGTGAAAATGGGATCCTGAATCCTTTATTGTACACCTGTTCCTACAACTGCGCATTTAATTGCAGTAAACACGTCGAATAACCGTCTTTGCAAAGACGGCGCGTTACGACTTAAACTTTCACAAAGTCTTACCCTTTATGATCTGCGTAGAAGAGCACAAAACTAGCTACAGCCTGCCCCAATCCCTATCAGGCAGAAAATGGCATAACGGGAGTCCGTGTCGCGAGGGTTTCGCGCCGCATCTGCGTCTAGCATGTCTGCACTCTCTTCAACCTCTTCGCTCTCTCCGACAGCGCGCATTTGCTGCTAAGCCCCTAGCGTTGCGAAGGCGCAAATACCAGTCAACGCTTCGGCCTGATCCCAATTAAAACAAACTGTAGATTGTCGTAGCAAATTAAGTAGCGGAGTGAAGGATGTTTACAAATTCAGATCTACTTGATTAGTATCATCACTCAAAGCAAAGGTGAAGAATTTTCTCAAGTATTTGCTCATCTACCACTGTTTTGTGGCTATGAATATCATCGTGCCATGCATACATTTTTGAAAAGAAACTTTTAGGCTCATTCTGCTAGCTGAATCCAGTGTGACGAGTACACGCATGTACATCCGTCAACTAGTCATTATTATGAGAAAAGAATGAAGGATTTTTTACACGCACATAGTATTAGAAACTCGTATTACCGGGTATCAAAGATTATGAACAATCGAGGAATCGATACCCAATAAAGACTCAACTTCAACAAATTCTTGAGTGATAGCTGACAAGAGATTGACACAAAACAACTGTGAACACGGGAACAACGTTAACAGTTTGTGGCGACAAGGAGCGCAGAATATAATAACACTATACTCTAATGATTTGCGCTATGCTAAGTCGCATATTTACTAACGGTTGAGTCCGACGACCACGGGCATCTGGAATGCACAAAGTATGGGTCGATGTCAAACAAAACTATCATCCATTCTACGACTAGGAGACGCGTGACCGCATTGCGGACGTTGTCTTAACATGTTTGAGTTTGTTCTTCCCTGTTTCCAAATACTGAATAAACGTGGGCGAGATAAATGACAAGTATAATCCTGCTAAGTACACGATTAAGCTTGTTTAGACAATGTGTGCAAGGCGGTCTTGCGTCTCTTAGTCCTAGAATGAATGATAGTTAAAGACCTATTACAAAGCTCATTCTATATTTCTTCAAGAGATTCAAGTGTTGTCATCTGGGTAACATCACAAGAAGTGGAACGACGACTTGCCAAAAGCAATTACCATGATAGTAATGTGAGTTCAATTATAATTGGAGAACCACCACGCAACAGCAAAGGCTCAACTTCACAAAAAGCACCTGTACGAATAGGGAAAAACCAAGCACATTTAGTGTCCAAAACGTGGAAGTCCGCTGTCCACTGTACAAGCGTCATGTACAAGCGTCATCCACTGCCGTTCTAGCCAAACACCTAAAGCTCAGCACGAGACTTTTGAGTGATATCAAATATGACAACGTTGGACACTGGGCGATTTATGGAGATGGTAACGAACGATTGTGTGACCAGAATGTAGAGGGCATTCAAGCAAAACCAGGGAACGTTGCTGTTGGTTATAACTGCTACGCAGCGCTTAACAAAGTATTTGAGACATGTCTGAGGGGAAAAATGTGGAACAAGCCAAGGTGGAGCACAAAGCATGATTGAAAGATTGTAAGAGAGATGTTTTGCTAACTGCGGTCGAAGCATATCCCACAAGCATATTCCTCCGCCTAAAGGGCAGGCTATATATCGTTTTAGGGGGTTGCAAGGCGAAGATGATATCGTTCTCGTGGGTTTGGGGTTTGGGGTAGAGAAGAGACGCAAGCACGCCACAGGAATGCAGACGACACGCTCTAACATAGCAGTATTCTAAGCAATCAAAAGCCCTGTTTCCAATCAAACGCAATGATATGACGCCAAAATTGAGTGTAGGTGCGCAATAGGGAGTTGAAGCTGTGTGCAAAAATTTAAATCCATGAGAAGGTCCGTGGCAAACTTCTTTCGGAGTCAGCTGGCTTTAAAGCCACCTGGACGGCCTCTTGGGGTAGCCGCTAAAGGAAAAAGTCATAAATTTTCCCCTCCACACATAATTTTTCCAAACTTTAACATGATCAACTCTACCTATCATCGGACTTAGTATGTTAGATTTGCTAGAGCCACCTTATGCCAAGCCCTGCTCAAGATTCTTGCGATTAAGTCCGCCAATAGTTCTGAAGCTATTGACGTAGTGATTCCACAAATGTCTGACAAATTCCGAGTGTAAAATTTACTCTTTTTGATTTTTATATGACGAAAAAAAGAGTAGTAGAAGCAAAATTTTGCAAATAGCTGTCATTCCACACTTGTGCAAAGCTCTTCTAGAACCTTCGAACAATGTAAAACTCAAAACCTCTTTTTACATTTTTAAAGAAACTGCATACTTCTTATGTTGTGTGATGTTGACAATTAATTTAGGGGCGAATTTTTAATTTGGCCACAGTGTTAACAAGGGAAATGTCAGCAGTCGAAGTGACCAATCGCACAATCTACTTACCATTGGATACAGAACGCTGATACAATTCTGTCTTTCTGACGCTAATGCCTTAGTGAGCGAAACTATGGGCCATTACATTAAGAAATCGCACACACAAAATTGGAATTTGGACACGGGTGGCTCAACGTTGAGCATAAATGGTTGGCTCAATGCTGAGCGAAAACATACACCTAGGTTTCTTAATATCGTGCATTCCCAAAGACAAAACTGCGTTGAATGTCACAATTTGTTTACGATTTGTTTGCGATAAAACTGCTCATTAATTTGCCCACAAAGGCGCTTTGCAGATAAAGAAGACAGTCAGACGTTTTATGCTGCATAATGATATGCAGCTTGTTTGGATTGACCACTCGCCTTCTCCTCATTTTCTTAAGTGATTTACTAGAAGGTAAATGAACTGTGTACCCTTATGCTGTTCGTGATCTGGCTAGTACCCACTTTATTGCTAAAAGTTATGTGACTCTCATGCTAGAGTTTCCATCGAATTTCAAACATACACTAGTTCCTTCTTCTTTTCGCACAAGTCAACCCAATTTGATATCTCGCTGTTGCTTGTGGACGGTAAACGAATTTATTGCATGTCACTTATTGTTGATACAAAAAACTTCTTTTACATTGCATGTGTAGTTGGAGCATGTCAGTCGTAATTTGATTGTTGGCTTCCTCGTAGTGTCTCGAAAGTATGTCATAAACCATAACCTTCGGTATCGTACAGGAGGCACTCCATTGCCACCGCATTCGGTACTCTACTCCGCATAAAACTTATCAGTTTGTGATTTTATAGCTAAATGTGTAATATTTTTTAGTAAAAGGGGTATACGCGAACCTGAAACGTCACACGTACTATTCAAAGTGCTTTCCAGTAGAAACTTAGATAAAAAAAATCCGTAAACTGAAGTCTCTCACATGCTTGATATACGTCATTAAAAGGTGAGTCGAACATATGATTCGAGACTCGTTCAAAAGATTGGGTGGTGCTCATATGAATAGAGAAATGAAACGCTCGAAAATCGAATAACGCTACTACTACTACGCACGCTTCATTCTATCAAAGCTTTTTTAACTGGTTTTACATTGCGATTGTGTGCTGTACAAATGGTTAAAAACTCGCATGACGTGGTTCAAGATTTGTGGCCCCATTCAACAAACCGAAATAACAACACTGTTAAGGCCCTTTTTTCCAATCCACATTTGCTTATCTGTACAGATCAAAAAGTATAAAATGCTTGAGAGTATCGTGAGTGTCGGTCGAAATGATACTCTACTTTTTCTTTTTGGTAAGTTTAATCTAACAATTCAATCAGTAGTAACGACCAATTGTCAGTTACTTCGATTCGGTTCTGCAACAAGAGTATGGACCTTCGAACAAAAACAACAAGCCATCAGAGAAGGAATCTTTAACTATTGCAGACACACATTTAAATCATACATGCCCACATTGGAAAAACATCTGGTAAGCCTTATTTCTATAGGATTACGCAATTTTATCCGCCAATGTTACTGTCTGATTTAGAGATGTATTATCTTTACAATTAAAAGTCTATTACTTGTTGAACTGCAATGGCATGCCAAACAAGATTCTCAAAATTTATACTCACAATGCTACATCAACTTTTTTTACCCGGATTTTTTTTCAATCGATCCTTTTTCAGAAGTACGATAAGTTTTACGAAAATGCTTTGATTAAGAGGATTGAATTTTTTCTGAGGATGACAAAGTTTGTCAGAGACATCAAAGACACTCGTATATACAGCGTAAAGTATGAGTAAGTTGTACGCGAGTGAGTCGTTGTTCAGTTTTCACATATTGATAGAGTTTTAGCCCAGCGCAGAGGGGAATGAAGGAGTACTGGGTTCGCTTAGGATGGAGAGTTGCTGAAGAAACTCGTAGCAAAACGAAGGAGAATATTTGCATGGTAAGGCATTGAGGATAGTTTTATACCAGAGATTAGCTGATTCACTTGCATTCTATAATATTTACATCTGAGCGAAAATCTAAGCTCTTGGCAACCTTTTCCTCTATGTCTGCCATTTCCGCTCACAACAACATTATGAAAGCAACTCACTATTCGATGTAGGAAAGGATTCTAAGGATAACTTTTTGTACGATTGCATTGCTATCAGGTTTAGTGCAGAATCGCAGTTGTACGCAACTCTTGCGGAGGCGCCTGACTAATTCATGCATACTAGTCAAAAGAAAGAGAGATCTTGTCGCAGGCGCGATGTTGCGGCAACTAACGCTTGGTGTCTGCGACAATCGTACAAAAAGGCAGTTTCTCTTTACTATGCCTTCTACTGAACAAGATTCTTTACAGGTATTGGCTAGTTGGAATTTGTTCGCATGCGCAACTTATGACAACTTTTCATATTTTCTCCTGGGGCGAGAAACTGATCATGAAGTGTTCTGTGCATTCTGTAACGAAATCTATGTAAGAGGGCTTAATTGTAGTGAAGAAGATCCTCGAAAATTTGCCGTTGTTCCTCCTCTTGATGGTTGGATTATTTAACACATTGACGACAACGCAAATTTTTGATTGTCTGCCTTTTGGGACCAAGAGCTTTCACGGACCATTCAGCATTTTTGGGATAAAATCACGCATGTGCCATCTACAGTATACCTACAGTAGCTGTAGAAGGCTGGCAAAAAAGATAAAGGTCATTTCTAAATTCACAGCGAAAGAAAACTTCTGGAATGAGTTTGTACCAAAGTAATCCTCATTTTAACGATGTTTAAGCCTTAACACACCATGTGTGTCAAACGGTCCCAGGTGGTAGTCATTGCTTGACACACATGGTGTGTCAAGCGGTCGTAAATGTGTTAACCATTTATTTTATTATTATTATTATTATTATTATTATTATTATTTATTGGTTTATTTTTCATTTAATAAAGCTTTCGTCGCATCGAATTTGTCTTACAACAATTCAATAGTTAAGTGCTCATATCGCACACAGATCTCTTCCTATCATGTGATACTTTGCAGTTTTTGGCATATGTTTACGACGCTTCACGTATGATGATTAAAGGGAAAAAATACGTAAAAGTAGAACAAGGCAGAACACAAAAAAAAACAAGTAGACACAACCAAGATATAAGTCTTGGCAATCTCCGTACTGGCGCTGTATGCAGCACTCAGCACTGCGCGTTTGATGTTGTATGTATTGCTCCACCATTTAGAAGTTTTTTGTGCTGTAACCAAGGTGAAGAGGCGCTTGATTTAGGAACTTAATCTAAGATTTGGCATGTAGATGGAATCTATGAAATAGGTGAGTTTATGTGAGAAAAGAAATTACAGCTTTGCTCTCTGAGCGACCTCAGCTGGCTCACCTGGGCGTAGTAAACCTCCGAAATATGCCGTAATGTAAGAAAACCAAAAAACGACGTGTCCGAGTGAAGGACGTGCTGCTCACGACGTTTTGGTGGCCGCAAAACTTGCGCGCTGACGCCCGATCAAACCCTTTTATGACCGTTGACGGCACGCACTGACACTGCGCTATTGATACCTCTTCAAAATCGAGAATTCATAGCTGAAGATAGCGAGGCAAAGATGCGACAGACAGAACAATCGCTTACGATTGCTAAAGGACAAATCGGAAGCTTTGATTTTGGCCTGTTTAACCTTTATGAAATTGAAGAGGTATACACTAGCTAAATTTGTGTAAATGGACAGGAATCGCTAAATTTTCGAATAGTGGGGGGAAAAATCATGCAAAGCATGGAACATTGACAGTACTCAAGACAAACTGGAATGTTGTAAAACAGTCACCACTCTGATTAATGCAAACATGAGCTTTTTCATTAGCCATAACGTCAGACAGTTCTCTCCCTCAAATTAAAAGAAAAACACTGAGCGCACAGCTAATGAACAGCAAGAAGATATACGTTCATATAAGTTGCTAAGGTGGAAGAAATAAGGGGATTAAAAACATGCAAAAGTGGTTTGGTGCGCAAATGAGTCGCGATGTAAGAATAAAGAGAAAACTATTCAAACACGATAGGATACGAATACGTAAAATTCTGTAGTAGTTTGTGATTAAAATAAGCTCACATTTTTTCCAGTCACCAAGAATATAGCAGCAGAAATGCTTAGAAAACAAATTAAGTCGCTCAGCGCGTTGACTTTTGGGCGCTTATCAGCTATTCATATGATTACATTTGGCGCATTGAAACTAGTGCTGTGTGTCTACGGTCCTTGTGCACAGGACGAACACGCTGTACTCGACCCCTATTCGGTTGCGCCTTCCTGCGTTTCCACCCTGGGCCCACTATTCTTATTTCTCTGCCTCGTAAGTAACGGCGTTCTCAACGTGCTCGTCCTCTGCGCGCGAGGACGAGCACGTCCTGCAGTCCAGCAATTTCGACGCGCGGCCGTGATAAGAGAAAGGCAAGCGACGGATCGTGGCCGAAACGACACGTATTGGGTACGCGCGATGTTTCGAACGTCGCGACCATCACGATGGGGGGATTACTACGGGTCCTGGTGGCACAAGATTAATACAGTCGAATCATTTCATATGATCTTGTGTGTCATTGCACCATGGTCACCTTTTGCGTTCCCATTCTAGATTCCTGGAACAGACAACCCTACCGGTGAGCGTTTTGGTGTGTTGCTAATGTTTTCTTTCCGTTTTAGGTACCAATCACCTTAACGTGATATAAGCGATAACAATCGGTCAGTCTCTTGCTTTTTTGCGATTGTAAATCCAAAATGAGGACACCAAAGATGGACGGGTGTGCAATGCACACATGATCATATGAAATGACTCCATTGTCGCTTGGAAAAAAATCGCCATACTTTTGATTCAAATAATGTTTCATGATGTTTCCTACATTGTTTCGACTCCCCAATACACATACAAACACCAGTCATGTTGCAATTTCATTAGAGGATCGTGCTAATAAGCCATTTGTTTTGATCATTTTGAAAGCACTGCAGCACCAAAACCATTTTGAACAATTTGAACTGTTATGAGGAGAAAGATTTTAAAAAAACACCACCCTTCTGAAGATCGCAGTGCGGAACTGCATTTTGCTATCCTAAAACATAGCATGTAGATATTTGATCGCAACGAAATCATAACTTTCAGAGTCCGAGTCACAGCGCATCGGATAATTCACAGTAACGATACAGCAGAAAGGCAGGTCAAATGTTTTCGAAAAATCAAAAAAACTTGACAAGGAATGATGACTTCGTAAGCAACACATCTGATATGATATCAAAAAGAATTATTCGTATTGACAAAGTATTCTGTGCCAAACAGGTTTGTTAGGTGATCTTTATTAATCCAATCGAGGCCTAACGTTTCGACGCCTTCGTCTTCCTCAGAGGCCTGAAAATGGTTCACAGTGTCATCTGTAGATCCACGCCATCAAACACCCTTCCTAATCCTGCTTCTCGACTTTTGCCTGACTTCCCTATTGCAAAAACGTCAGGGCGGAAGATGAACATACCGACTGATCACCAATATGCGAGTTTCCGCACCGGAAATGATGGTCACGGCGGAAGTTTTCGCACATCCTGCATCCGTGAAGAGAGCTGTCATTGGAAACATGTTTAGAACAGCCATGCAGATGTGCTCTGGAGAAAGAGAACGCTGCGAGTCACAGATTGCTTGCAGCAATGGGTACCATTCTGCACCACATAGTTAACATCTTAGAAATTGTAACAACATTCATAACGATAATAAGCTTCCACTATGCCTTCCGTTTATCTCTGATAGCGTCAATGCAGCTTTTCGAAAATGCATACAACGCGCAGAACTGCAAGATGATGTTGCTTTAGTGTCCATTCCGAACGACAACATCAAAAAGCAGTTAGTCAGAAATAGATTGTATGATCGATACTGTATGTTGAAGCAATGCTGCGTAGTATGCCCGCACGGTAAAGTAGGTGATTGTGCTAAAGTGGGAGTGATTTATCAAATTGAATGTCTTAGCTGTAATGCACTCTACATTGTAGAGACAGGAAAACCACTAGGCACTCGCATAAACGAACACTTGACAGATAAAAGGCGTAAAACTCAGTTATCACCTCTGGGCAGGCATAGAATTGAAACGCATGGTGGAGATGACTTCAAGATCAGATGTAAAATCTTGACTTACGAAAAGGAAACCTCGGCTAGGAAAGCGTTAGAAGCGTTTTGGATTTCAGTGAAAAATCCAGCTATGAACAACAAAAATGAGTGCCTGGCCATAACCTCCGACTTCCTTCGCTTCATATCATTATGCGATCCGTAGATGACATCCGATGGTCAGTATGGTATACTTCATTCTTCCGCCGTGACCATCATTTCTGGTGCGGAAACTCGCATATTGGTGATCTGTCGGTATGTTCATCTTCCGCCCTGACGTTTTTGCAATAGGGAAGTCAGGCAAAAGTCGAGAAGCAGGATTAGGAAGGGTGTTTGATGGCGTGGAGCTACAGATGACACTTTGAACCATTTTCAGGCCTCTGAGGAAGACGAAAGCGTCGAAACGTTGGGATTCGATTGGATTAATAAAGATCACCTAACAAACCTGTTTGGCACAGAATACTTTGTCAATACGAACAATGCCCAGGTTTAAAGAAAGTGGAACTTGGAAGTTATTGGAAGAGTTATTATTGTTAGGATTTCGCTTAAAACTACTCTAGCACGGATTAATCCGTATTTTGAAGGTAGCATGTTTTAGCATTATTCAAAGTTTCGACGGGACACGACCGCGTAAACTCCGCAAAATTTTGCCAGCGGGTGTGATTTGCGAATCTCTCGCAGGAATTCTACATCTCCAGCCAGTTGCTTATGCGAAAAGAGTTTGTTTGAAAAGAATATAATTCATCGTTGAAATTTGTTAAATCAGAAGATGTACCTTTGATCCAGGCTTTTATCTTCTTCGGTCGAGCTATCTGGTGCTGAAACGACGAATGCACGCGGTAGTTTACCGAATCGCTTATCAGGTATTCCGATAACGCGTCATCACGATTTAGCGGATGTGCCAAAAGCAGGTTTTCCAAGGTGCAATGAGCATATTTATCAAATGGATCTCTAGGTCATATGTGCAATTGCACAGTACCAGCGCAGATGTCCATGATTTTATCTGATACAATGAATACAGGCTTAATTGCAGTGCCGGTACACCAGCAGCTCGGATTCCGCGCGCCAACCTCGCCTGGACCTTGCGCAGCGTTCGCAAGCGTGTCTTCTGGTCATTTTCCCATGCCTGAAAGGGAGGACTAGAGTCGTGTTTAAAGGCAGTGGCTCGCCAAATCTCAACCTAGTTAAATTTGCGCTTACCTGGGGTTATTCAATGCGCTGATCCCGAAAATCCACTTCTGAAAGCTTGAAAACGTCGAAAATAAGCGTTTTTAGTGCCCTTCCCTTTGGAATCGGACGATTGGAGCAAGGCCGATGACGCTAAATCGTTGCAGGACCCAATGGTTACAGCGTTGCGGCGGGCAGCCCCCAATGGTGAGAAGAAAATTGCCAACTCGTCCAGTTGCGTGTAAGATTGGCCTGCGCGTATAAGTTTGAGAGCGATTTTCTCGGCAGGGAAAGCATGCTGTGCAACCGGGATTGCACTGTTTTCATACTTGGGCGATAACTTACGCCTGAAAATTCTGAGTTGTTTGATTTTGCCGATCCACTGCCTTTAATCGTTATTTAGGCGTGGAAGAATGATCAGAGATCACGTTCGTCAACGGGTTGCAAAGCCAAGCGAGGCAGCAGCTGAACCGGAGCCACTGTATAACCACTGCGATTGAGATAGCTTGTACATTCCATAGTATGAGTACGATAATGTTTCCTCTCAGTTGTTTTTTGTTTCACCGAGCAAAGATATTTGGCTAGTTGGCGTGCCTTGGATTTCGCATTTGGATTTTAACCAGGGCCCGGCACGAGGTTGTCAAAAGGGTTTTCGAAAACGGATTCCCCTTTGACCCAAAATTTTTTTACGAGTTCCCCTTTGACCCCAAATTTGATCCCAGTGATTGCACAATGAACACTTTACCCAAAGAACTTATCAAAGAAAAAAAAACAATTCATTTATAACAAAAAAAAACAAATGAGATCACATTAGAGTTTCTGGAGGTACCAAACCGTGACTGTACCAAACCTGTTGGTGCTGCAAAAGCATAGTCTAAAAAAACATATATTCTATGCTGAATTCCAACTTACCAGTATAGTAGCGCTGTGACATCCTTCGCAGGGCCGGACCAAGACTTAGCTTGCGACCTTTGAATTCAAGTTTGTTTGGAGACTATAAAGAAGTTGATCAATCTAGGTCTGATACTCTTAGGAAATTAGAAAGTAAAAAGCAACAAAGTATAGGCGCGGTAAAACCTAACTGCCCGCACGTGCACACCAGCGTATGCGAGCGTTCGTCGCGACTATCGGCGGCGTTCACTATATTCCAAGAAATCTTTCTTTGATTTTCATGTTGTTCTCGTCAATGCAAGGTATACCTTGACGAAAGCTCCCTTCAAAAGTTTAAAAATATATGTGTGGAAAGGGTGCGCTCATTGTCGCTCGCAAAAAGCCTGCAGCGCTTCGGGACAAAACGTTTTCAAGCGCAGTCGTGCGTTGGTGTTCAAAGCGAGCGTGGGCAAATGGATTTTACGGGGCCTGTATAAACAGAGTTTTCTGGTTGACACAATAGAAATGGAAAATACGAACAAGAATGCCCTACGAACGAAAAATGTGGTAGCTAGAGTTCTGTTTTCACACTATATCCTGCTGGTAAGTGGGATATAGTATGACAATACTCATGGTTACTATTGGATTGAAGTTGAATTTTCACACTAACATTATAAATTAGTTGCTTTTCAAAATGTTCCGAGCGGAACGAAAATATCTCTGATAGGTTTCCTCAAGATTTCAATAGAACAGGACGCTGTAAATCTTTTGAACAACATAATGTTTTCAATATTGTCGAAATGCCACTGCGATGTGTGCCGAGTCAATTAAATGGCAGCTGCGAAGTGCAAAGATCATGCAGAAACACCTATTACCTTGACTACCTTGAGAACGCAGTTCTCGCCTGACTGGAGACTATGGGGAGCAGTATCGGATGTTATGATTCTCCCAGAATGATCACTGATGCGGTATATAAAGAGCGTTTTTTTTCAATGACAGCGTATGACCACGCTGGTAGGCCTGCGTACATGTTTTTTGGAAAGAGGCCAGCGAAACACGTCCAAGGCCCGTACGCACGTAAATCCCCGCTGGGGAGGGAGGGGATCTGAGAGGGGATGCGCCATATCTCGCTACTCTACGTATCCTTTTTCTTCTTTCTCTATCCTGCTTATGAAGGTTCTCATAACCTTACACCTCCGTATAATGGATGCCAGGTTACTGCCATACAACATGTTGGTTTTTTGCCACTTTGTGTGATCAGGGGAATCACCTCTCATTTTTAAAGTCATTTATCTTTTTGAAAAGTCATTGAAAATGCTGCAAAATTGTACTGAGGATATACTAAGGCGTTTCTAAGCTTTCGACAAGAGAAATGGAATCTGAAGATTGTAAATTTTTCGATGATCCCTAGCTCGCGAGGCAGGGATTGCCGAAGATTTCGACATCTTGAGATTTCACTAGTTCTACTATAAAGATCTTTAGCAGTGTCGTAGTATAATCACAGCGCAACTTTACAGCGTTACATTGAGTTTTCAGGAAGATAAATGGCATTGAAATTGAGAGGTCATTCCCTAGGGATCCCCAGGGGATCACACAAAGTAGTGAAAATCTAAACAACTATGCCAGTAACCTGGCATCGATTACGCGCAGGTATTAGGGTACTAGTTGGCAAACCCGGCTTCGCCCGGCCCTGTCAATAACAAATTTGTAATCAGCATGCTTGATTACCCCCCCCCCCCCCCTATGCCAACTCCCAGCCCTGTAGCTCAAATTTTGCAAAAAATCGATAAAATCGATATCGATCGACACGAAAAGTAGCCTATGACACGCTCCCCGCTCCGAAGTGTATGTGTGCCAAGTTTGGTCCAAATCGGTTCAGAAATAAAAATTTCTATTCCGCACATACGTACAGACATACAGACAGACAGACAGACAGACATTCAGCTTTATATATAAGATGAGAACCTTTACAAGCAAGATAGAGAAGGAAGAAGAAAGATACTTAGAGTAGCGAAATATTATGCATCCCCTCTCAGATACCCTCCCTTCCCCAGCGGGGATTTACGTGCATACGGGCCTAATATAAAATCATAGGTTGCGCTTTCAAATCTATCACCTCTCAAACACTTGGTGGGTGCAGCGCGCGAGCGATGACAGGGTGGTGCACATCCAGCCCGCGGATGGCGAGACATTGGCTGGGGCGCCGCCGCTGCTCAACCGACGAATGACTGCAACCTTCGTCCTCTCCGTTTGCTAGGAAACAAGGTGTGCGAGCCGCGTTAGGCATCCCCACGCTCACAAATGAGGCGCGCGGGTCGCGAGATGCATAGCCACGCCCAAAAATTGAGTGCGCGGGTCACGCCCACAAATTGAGTGCGCGGGCCGCGCTGCTGGCCATAAATACGCGCTCGTGGACATGATTTCAAAGAATACTATGTAGTGTAAGATGTTAGTAAAACTCCGAAAAAGAAAAAAGAAGAAACAAAAATAAACAACAAAAAAGAAACTACAGCGAAAAGTGAAACTGAGTTTGAAAAGAGCACACCGAAATCAAACAACACGATCCTTTAGCAATCTCGCCAATGGACTTGCCTTCTAGGCGTGAAATGACAAGCTTGGCTGCTTCAACATCGGTGTCAACTCCGATAGCTCCGAGGATGTTTTTAAAACCTTTGAACTAAAGTGGAAAAGTCAAAATTGAATCAAACTTTTCTGCTGCTTACCCTGAGCTGTTCATTTCCACCAGCAAGGGCGAGGAGGTAGGCAGAAACGTAGCGCATTTTACCTGGAATACGAAATCACAATGTAGAGTCATACAGTCTGCCCCAATGGGACCAGGCCGAACCGTCGGCTGAATTTACGCGCTCGCAGCGCTAGGATTTGCGCTGCATACGCGCGCTGTCGCAGAGAACGAAGAATTTGAGGAGAGAAAAGACTGGCTGGCCGTAGACGTGACGCAATACCCTCGCAAAACGGACTCCCGCCATGCCAATTTTGACGAATTCGAAACGCACAAGCGTACCCTGATCGGCAACGCGGCAGCGAAGCGCAGTTTTCTCCGCCAAGGCGGTCACAAACTTGGTTTTTTAATGTTTTTTGAAGTTTCAGACGCCGATCTTTGTACGCTGGTCTATTTCGAATTCGTCCCGATCTTCAAGCGCACGATTATTGGAGCATGTATGAAAGGCAGAACTGGAACGCTTTTGTGACTTCTTTGCATGCACTATTTGCGTTTAGCGTACCGGATGTTCCACAATAAAGTGGAATATCAGTAAAGTCAAGTAGATGTATGACAAGGGTGGAAGAAAAGTAAAACCGCTTAGAAAAGATTCGTGCTGATTGTTCATCGATGAAGTATCCATTTCAGCCTTAATTTATAGACTCAGTTATTAACATTACCAAGAAGCGAAAAGAAAAATCGGTAGCGTTATTGATGAAGTTACGGCTCCTTTGCAAACTTATTGCCAATTCTGGTCTCACCTGTTTGTAAGTGTAGAAAGCAGAAAAGTTCGAATTGGTCTTTGGGTGTAGTTTTCACCAAAAGCTGGAATTCGTTAGGAACCAATTGTGGTACTACACTACAGATATAGTTTGTGCAACATATGTACTTTGAGGCTTGAAACTGTAGTAAGGATCTTTATGACGAAGTCAGATCAGCTACTGGGGTATGCAGTTCCTGAATTCCTGCTCATTATTCGTGAAAAGAGAATCGCGGCGGCTGTGCTTGGACGGCCTCCGCCGCAGTTCACCGAATTTTTCGCATCAGGTCTATGTTCAGAGTGGACTAGTTCTGAAGGTTACCATTCAGCGGGTAGAGGAACGAACGCCTCAATTAGGCATCGCCTCCGCGGGCTGCTGGTCCTTTCGTCCTACTGTTGCGCACCGTGTTGGGACCAGTGGTCCGCGGAGGCGGGGCCTAATTGAGGCGTTCGTTCCTCCACCCCCATTCAGCTACTTCGACATGGCACGCCGCTGTATATACATAACT
Source organism: Cylicocyclus nassatus (assembly GCA_958299035.1). Classification (NCBI taxonomy): domain Eukaryota; kingdom Metazoa; phylum Nematoda; class Chromadorea; order Rhabditida; family Strongylidae; genus Cylicocyclus; species Cylicocyclus nassatus. The sequence continues at coordinate 76,705,524 of CATQJL010000112.1, forward strand.
GCTTTAGCTTGGGGTACAGTGGGTAACGTGGAAGATACAGTCTGCCCCAATCCTAATCAGGCCAAAATTGGCATGGCGGGAGTTCGCGTCGCTAGGGTTTTGTGGTCACGCCCACTGCCTGCTTCTCTGCTCTCTCTTCAATCCTTTGGCTCTCTCCGACAGCGCGCATATGCAGCTCCGACCGCTAGCGCTACGAGCGCGCAAATTTACGCCGACGCTTCGGCCTGATCACGATTGCAGCAGACTGTAGTTTTCAAATTTCTTTTCCAGTTTTTGCTAAATAGGCTGCTCACTGTGAGGATTACAAATTATCTGATGCTAGAGGACATTGCGAGACGCGGTAGGGGTGGATTTGCAAAGAAACAAACCACCTAAATATTTCGCCTTTCTCTTTTGAGCAACTACTAGTTGGCAAACCCGGCTCCGCCCGGGCTTGTCAATAATATATTTGTAATCAGCATGCTCGATTACCCCCCTGTGCCAACTCCCAGCCCTGTAGCTCAAACTTTGCAAAAAATTGATAAAATCGATATCGATCGATAACGAAAAGTAGCCTATGACACGCTCCCTGCTCCAAAGTTTATGTGTGCCAAGTTTGGTCCGAATCGGTTCAGAAATAAAAATTTCTATTCCGCACATACGTACAGAAATACAGACACACATTCAGCTTTATATATAAGATGTTCTCGACTTGGTTGCTCCTCGAAGTCACTCACTGAGGCTCAACCCGACGTTTTCATCATGTACAACTTTGACTAATTCTCATTCTTATTAGGATCCCAAACATAGTTTGCTGACCGGCGGATAAGCAAGCACTTCGTAATTCAGTGTTTTTTTCAGTCTGCGCGGCCTTTTGAAATTAATAAAGGTAACATTCTGTAGTGACCAAATCCGTCAGTGGGAGTTTGAGCCTCACGTAACGATGCTTCTCCAGTGCATAATATTTCGGAGGAATTTCAGACTGTGGAGAAAGCTTCTTAGAGATTTGCGGACGAAATCACAAAACCATCTCTGTGCGAATGGCTGTACCCGAAAATTTAGATACCAATATTACAAAACTGTGATTGCTCCACTTTTGACAATAGTGCTTGTTGCTGATCGACTTTGGAAAGCCTTGTCGAAAGCGAATTCGGAAAACACAAGTGTACAAAGATCGGCTTCTGAAACTTCAAAAAAAAAACAAACAAAGTTCGTGCTCGCTGTCGCGCTCGGCGGAGAAAACTTCGCGTCGCATTGCCGATCAGGGTACGCTTGTGCGTTTCAAATTCGTCGCCAATTTTGGCCTGGTTGGAGTTGGGCACACTATAACACTTTGTGCCGGCAAATAGCAAGCAAATTTACATAATACGATTTTTGGAAGCAAACGAGCAAACTCGTTAGCAATGCAGCATTCAACAATTTGTAATAATATCTTAACTTAGCGATGAAAGCAAAAAAGGAAGTCCATAGTTTGAAGTGAAGATACCCACTTGCTGTTATGGCTTCGCCATTCTCAATAACTGTCCATGGATCGGTACCATTTTGTCCCTGGACAATTCCGACCTCCACATCACGGGAGATGTGTTTAACGTATTCTTGCTTCTTCGTACCAAACTAATCTAGTACTAACCCTAAATCAGAAAGGTTAGGATTAGACACTGGTGCAAGTATGAGATGAGGGACACGATACAGAAAGATGAATCTAACTCTAGTGTTGGGATCGGCCGTACTATTGCAGGAGGTGATTCCGCGACTCTTTATTTCCCACAGTTCCTGTGATTCCTCGACTTTCGATTTGCCGCACTACGGAGCGCTTTGCGAACTTCACTATACATTGTTTTTTCAAAATATACATTGTTACGGGACTTGCTGGGGAATCACAAGAACAGTATGGCCAGTCTCTTTGGGATACGTGATCAGCAACTGTAAAGGAAGAAGCCTGTAATATTTCGACTGCTAATTAGACGTACTATCGGTCAGTAAAGCTCTGACAACAATTTAAAAAGACATGTGCATGACAAGAGAAGTAAAACTTGTCGAGACGCAGACTAATTAGATGGTCCGACAGTCCCCACGAAGTGGGCGGCGCCCGGAAACTCCAGATATGAGCTGGCACTCCCCGGGCGCTTGTTCAGTTCTTACAGAATTCAAAACACACCACAATCAATATAGTTATGCACTTGTAAGGCATTGCTGAAAATCGCAATACTTTCGGCAGCGCTTCCTTTAGGAACTAGGACATCCAGAAAATTTGCGACAACTGAGCGAAATAGACTACGGTATAAAGTAAATGATGGCGGACGAAACACGCCATTGCATGTTTGACCTAAACCGAGAATGTGAATAGGCCACAATCCAAATGCCTTTAAGGAAGCTCCAATCCACAGACTTGTTTGACCAAATTTGCAGAGTGGAGAAAGGAAAAGCGGGAAAAGGTGGGAGGAAAGTGGAGAAAGGAGAGTGGAGAAAGGAAGAGCGGAAAGAGGTGAGAACAGAGTAAAAAGCTGTAACTGCCAAAAACGGCGATTAAAGGACCCAGCGACACGCCTTATCGATTGGAGCGCCTTTCCTCCTTAGGAAACGGCGCTGATGAAGCAATTTTTGGCTCTAGCAATGAGGAGAGGAGGAGGTTTGATACCAAAATTTCAATATATACTAACTTTTAAGTGTAGAGTAGATTTATGTAAAAATTTTGAAAAAATTATGTGAATTGAAAGTTTTGACACCTCGGGTTGTCATTAGGTTGTCAAATGACAACCTAATTTGGAAATAAGTTGGGCACGCTCTTCATTCACACAAGTTATTCATAATTTTTCATATTTTGTTACTTAGTCCTACTGCGCATATACATACCAAATCCCGCGCGATTTCGTCACATCTGTGTTGCAAACGAGCCATTTTTCCTTTCTTTGCTAGCGGGAAATTTTCAGAAAAAAGTTTGCCACAACCTTCAGTCACATAGTTTTTCATTGAAACTTCTCATTTAAGCCCTGCAGGCCCGTATGCATGTATGTGCTAAGTTTAATAGCATATCGTCATCTGCGCGTTGCAAACGAGCCATTTGATTTCACATCTTCATTTACCAATTGCGAAATTTTCGGAAAAAATGCTTATTACTCGCTCAGTTCACATAAGTTTTTCATAATTTTTCAAATTCTGTTTCCACTAGCCTCGCTTCGTTCGCCTCCTTACAAAATTTGGTGCCATATCGTTACGCATACACTGAGAACTGGTCATATATGCTATCACAAATAGCATCGTTTGAGCGAACTCGCGCGTGCGGCAATTAGCGACGGCGCGGTTTGACGCGCGCGAACTCCAGTGTTCGCCTATTGAGGCACATAACATGTTAAGATAAGCAGAGGGCATAAACTACCAATTTTTTCCAGGGCTTCGCCCCGGACCTCGCAAGAACGACTTCCCCTTTGCTTTTTTGCCAAAAACGAATTCCAGCTTGTCATTTGACAACCTCGTGCCGGGCCCTGATTTCAACTCTTTGAACTGTCTTCTCGGAATAGCCACTCGTGCTCACCCTTCGTGGGATAATAATCGTACTTTACACATGGATTGTTGTCGTGGGCTATGAATAGTCACACTTCTCCTGTTTTTTAATTGTTACGGGAAAAAGGTCGAGCTCTTTGACACACGCATGCGCTGTTGCGTCAATGTTGCGCTTGATAGAAGGCGCACTTTCGCATAAAGCGTGACCAATAGGAGTTTTAGTCATTCACGTATGTGGTGAGATGTTTGCAGTCGTGCAAGTATAGTAAGATCATGATCATGAGAAAAGGTCCATAATGAATCGAGCTTTTCTGAGTGTCCGCCAGCTACATCTTGACCGTGACGACTGGTGGACTTTTTAATCTTGAAAGGCCGGGGATGCCGAACAGTTTGGGTGTTACATCAGTTGGATTTCACAAAACCTTCTCCCAACATGGCCTAATAATGACATTCCACATTACATATCAAAATTTTGTCTACAATGCAAATCTCAAAAAGTATGAGGTGAGAGGATAAGTATCACTCATTCGTTGACCGCACGGACTGCTCAAATGCTGCGGGCCACGCGCGGCGCGGCTACATCGTCGCGAGAGCACGACCTGTACAATGGCGAATTTGTATTAGGGCAAGCATTTTACCTTGCGGCGCGTACTCCACAGTGATGTCCAGTCCGTGCGGTCAATGAATCGACTATGCAATTGAGTAGAAAAAATTCAATATCAATGGATTAGCCTCTTTACGGTCTTACATCGGAAAAGTTGGAAACAGAAAAATTATGTTTTTAAAATTAAAAAAAGTTTCTATGTTCGTCCACACAGCCAATGTCGCATGAAAAACGAAGCAAGATTCGGAAACAACTGCCTTCACTCTTCATAACCTCGCACATGTGGTCGCTTTTTTCGTACTCTTTTGCATGAGAGAGGTACAAGCAGTGTAGCAAGCAAACTTCTTAATGAAGATGTAATATTGCAACTCTTTTGCGTCACGAACAGTACTTTCTTGAATTAACCGAACAGCAATAGCAACATCATTTTCAGCAAAGAAAAGAATTGATAATAAGAGAGGTTTCGAGTATATTCCACAGCTTTATGAAATTGCGCTATGACCATACCAACTCCTTGCCATAATCAAACACCTATGTATTAGGTTGTCCGGAAATTAATGCAGGTTTTGAGTTCCAACCGCAATAAGTCATATATTAGGTCATTTCAAAAGTTCGTTCGCCAATTTTTCAAAATATCATAACTTCCTTCCTTCTTGGAGGAATTTCTCGTTTTTATCTTTGTTTGGAAGAACAAACCTTTCTCTTTACAATAGTGTCTCTGCCACGAAATGGCATGAGAAAGTCCAAGAGTTAGAAACAACTGAATAAATTTACTCAAGATTGGCATATTTTGAGCTGGATCACGAAAAATTCCGAAAGTGTTATTACTTGATAGAGAAAATTATGCTCTTTACTATAGTGCCTTTTCCACGAATTAAAACGAAAAAGATCGAAAGTTACAAGCAAATAAAGAGAATTACTTCGGTTCTGCAATTTTTGAGCATGCCCAAAGAAGCCCGAAAACGTCACAAAAAAGGCAGCAAAGCCAAGAACAGGGTTTTTGTGACCTTCTCTTTCTAGCTAAGAGATTTTTGTGCTAAGGAAGAGCAATTTTGATTTTCATGGAAACGTATAGCAAATTCCTAAAAAAATCATGACTTTTTAAATGGAACAGTCGTTCAACAAGGAATTTGCCTAGCTAGAAAGATGAGAACATAAAACATATGTTTGTGTTTGTTTCGGTATTTTTTGTAACGTTCTAAGATTTTTGGTGAGCTTTTCTAAAATGACCAAAATTTGAGTGGTCCTCTTTTCGCATTTTTAACACTGCCACTTGTGCTTGGTAGAACGAATTTAAGCCATTATCAGGATCTACATGATCTCTTCATTCTAGAAAAAATTATTCCAGGCAAATCTAGGCAGACAGCAGGGAGTTACGATTTTTTAGAGAGCAAGGCGAACGAACTTTTGAAATGACCTAATACTTCTCATTTCTGAATAGGTCGCAAGGTACCATTCGATAGAGCAAAGCAAGCTCTACAAAACGGCAATCTTGCTTTAGCAACAGCTCTGATTCACCACGAGTTTCGAGCCAAAAACTAAAACGATTTAACTGTTTGAAAAATTAAGAAAAATCGTAACATAGTTCATAAAAGCCCTAAAAAAATTCTAACTTGCTCACGTAAACACAATCTACATAGAGCATCTATATGCGCCATTGCCGTATTTTTTTCTTTGTTAGAAATCAAGAAAACGGAAATTTTCGTGGATTTGCCAAAGTGGTGCTGTGCCATCTAAGTAGCTGTATACTACAAACCTGTAGAAGTATGAACGTAAATTTCCAGCTTTCTACAAGCTTTAGTTCTCGAGAAATTTGAATTTTATTTTGGACCACATGACTAGGTAAAACTGTATTCGATATATCTCGAGAATTAAAGCTTGTAGAGAGCTGGAAATTTACGTTTATACTTCTACAGGTTTGTGGTATACAACTACCTATGCGGGAACGGCACAGCACCACTTTGGTAAATGTACGAAAATTTCCGTTTTCTTGATTTCTAACAGAAAAAAAATATGCCAATGGCGCATATAGATGCTCTATGTAGATTGTGTTTACGTGAGCAAGTTAGAATTTTTTTAGGGCTTTTATGAACTATGTTACGATTTTTCTTAATTTTTCAAACAGTTAAATCGTTTTAGTTTTTGGCTCGAAACTCGTGATGGATCAGAGCTGTTGCTAAAGCAAGATTGCCGTTTTGTAGAGCTTGCTTTGCTCTATCGAATGGTACCTTGCGACCTATTCAGAAATGAGAAGTGTATGACTTATTGCGGTTGGAATTCAAAACCTGCATTAATTTCCGGACAACCTAATATTTACTATCACTATCTATTATCACTTACTATTTATTATTCACAAAATAATCAAACTAACTAACAATTATCATTTTTATGGTTAATTACTAAACGTGAACTCAGTCACGGTGGATTGCTGATTCAGAAAACCTATCAAAACTGCGTAATTCTTGGAAAAAATGAGATTTTACGCTCATAAGACACACAACACAGAACACACAGCACATACAACACAACACACAACACACAACAAACATACACAAACACACATACACAAACATACACAAACACACATACACAAACACACACAACACACATACACAAACACACATACACAAACACACACATCGCACACACAACACAACGCAACACACATACACCACACAACACACACACCACACACCACACACACGAGTATACAGTGACCGCCGAAAAATTACGGACAAGCCTCTTTTCTTTCTTCATCGCTCATTTTCAGATGGAAAAGAAAGATGAAGAAATGGTTAGATTGCATGGGGTGATGGGCTCTTCAAGAGCTACAAGCCACATGTTGCGCTTTCTGGCAAATATATATTCTAAAAATTTTAAAAGCACTTTTCTAGAGGAAGTCCGAAAATGGCCGCGTCACAATGTCGCGGACAATAATTCTTCGAACGCGAAAATTTTCTTTTAGGTCTTTTTGGAACAAAAACAAAAGTCTTCCGGAGAGGTAAGCATGCTATATAATAGAGCTCATCGAGGACAACGGTAGTGGTTACTTCCAAAAAACGCAAGCTTGAATTTTATTTTGCTTCTTCTCAAAAAAATAACTTCTAATTTCCTGCTTCAAGCCAAATTTCTTCACATGAAAACCCATTCAAGACATTCAAACAAAGCTATCTGGATAAAATAGATGCCTTTTGCCATTTTCTATGCATCGAACGTGTGCTGGTGAGTTTCTTTGCTGAAAATGGCTCTCGACAGTGCGTGCACATTACTCCATCTGCACCTCACCACTGACTGGCACCGCTTTGCAGGGTTGTAGCTCGGTCAGCACTACTCCACGAGCCTGCAAGTAGGCTCATTCAAAAGAACGTGAATTCTTCAGCACGAAATTATGCAAATGAGTTGAGTTTGGAAAATCTCGGAGATTTGGCGGATGGGGTGAAAAAGCGCAGCTTTAGTGGTAGGCTAAGGATTTTCAGCTAAAGTTGAGCAGAGCTTCTTTCGCTACAAGTTCCATCCTGGAAGTTTAAAACCGTCAATTTTCTAGTAACACATCCATTTCGAAGCTTTAGGACTGTTCTGGTGTTGATAAAAGCTTCCACTCCAATCGCTTCTGAGACTGCGCTTTCTCACCCCATCCGCCAAATCTCCACTGTTTCTCATACCCAACTCTTTTGCATACCGTCGTGTCCTGGAAGTCACGTTCTTTCGAACGAGCCTACAGTCGCTTCATTTCATATGATCATGTGTGCCATTGCACACACAGTCCACTTTGGCGTCCTCATCCTGGATTTGCAATGGCAAAAATGCAAGAGACTTACCGATTGTTATCGATTACATCAATTTGAGGTGACTAGTAACTAAAAAGGAAAGAAAATGCTAAGAACACTTTGGAAACACTCACCTAAAGGCTTGTTTCTCCCTCGAATCCAGGATGGGGACGCCAAAGGTGAACTGTGTGTGCAATGAAACACATAATCATATGAAATGAAGCGATTGTACTTGCAAGCTCGTAGAATGACTGCTGGCCGAGCTACAACCCTGCAAGTGCAAGTCAGTGGTGAGGTGCAGGTGGGGTCGTGTGCACGCACTGTCGAGAGCCATTTTCAGCAAAGAAACTCACCAGCACACGTCCGATGCATAGAAGATGGCAAAGGGCATCCAATTTATCCGAACAGCTTTGTTGGAATGTCTTGAATAGGTTTCCTTGTAAAGAAATTTGGCTTGAAGCAGGGAATTAGAAGTTATTTTTTGGGAAGAAGCAAAATAAAATTCAAGCTCGGGTTTTTTTGGAAGTAACCACTACTCGATTATTGTCCTCGATGAGTTCTACAGTATAGTACGCTTATCTGTCCGGAGAACTTTTGTTTTTGCTGCAAAAGAAGACCTAAAAGAAAATTTTCGCGTTCGAAGAATTATTGTCCGCGGCACTGTGACGCGGCCATTTTTGGACCTTTTTTATAAAAAGATTTTTACAATTTTTAAAATACATGTTTTTGATAAAGCGCAATGTGTAGGTTGTAGCTCTTGAAGAGCTCTACCACCACATGCAATCCAAACATTTTTTCATCTTTGTTATCCATCTGAAAATCAGCAATAGTACTCTGCGTTGATACCACTGCTT
>CATQJL010000112.1:76714728-76730440 GCA_958299035.1 Cylicocyclus nassatus
AAGCAGTGGTATCAACGCAGAGTACTGGGGCAGTTCTTATAATTCCTAAACGGTCTTCAAGCGGCACGTAAAGCATAAACTGTCTTTCTGAATAGTTACTATCGGTCTGTAAGCGGCACGTAGGGCAACCCGATCGGGCGGAACAGATTTTTGTACGTTTGGGGCAATTCTTGTAATTTTTTGACGGTCTGTAAGCGGCACGTAGGGCAACCCGATCGGGCAGGGAAACAGATTTTTGTATGTTTGGTGCAGTTCTTATAATTCCTAAACGGTCTTCTTGCGGCACGTAAAGCATAAACTTTCTTTTTGAATAGTTACTCTCGGTCTGTAAGCGGCACGTAGGGCAACCCGATCGGGCAGGGAAACTGATTTTTGTATGTTTGATGTTTGGGCAGTTCTTATAATTCCTAAACGGTCTTCAAGCGGCACGTAAAGCATAAACTTTCTTTCTGAACAGTTACTATCGGTCTGTAAGCGGCACGTAGGGCAACCCGATCGGGCGGAACAGATTTTTGTACGTTTGGGGCAATTCTTGTAATTTTTTGACGGTCTGTAAGCGGCACGTAGGGCAACCCGATCGGGCAGGGAAACAGATTTTTGTATGTTTGGGGCAGTTCTTATAATTCCTAAACGGTCTTCAAGCGGCACGTAAAGCATAAACTTCTTTCTGAATAGCTACTATCGGCCCTCAAGCGTCACGTAGGGGAATAAACTTTCATTTTGAATAGTTACTCTCGGTCTGTAAGCGGCACGTGGGGCAACCCCGATCGGGCAGGGAAACAGATTTTTGTACGTTTGGGGCAATTCTTGTAATTTTTTGACGGTCTTCAAGCGGCACGTAAAGCATAAACTTTCTTTCTGAATAGTTACTATCGGTCTGTAAGCGGCACGTAGGGCAACCCGATCGGGCAGGGAAACAGATTTTTGTATGTTTGGGGCAGTTCTTATAATTCCTAAACGGTCTTCAAGCGGCACGTAAAGCATAAACTTCTTTCTGAATAGCTACTATCGGTCTGTAAGCGGCACGTAGGGCAACCCGATCGGGCAGGGAAACAGATTTTTGTACGTTTGGGGCAATTCTTGTAATTTTTTGACGGTCTTCAAGCGGCACGTAAAGCATAAACTTTCTTTTTGAATAGTAACTCTCGGTCTGTAAGCGGCACGTAGGGCAACCCGATCGGGCAGGGAAACTGATTTTTGTATGTTTGATGTTTGGGCAGTTCTTATAATTCCTAAACGGTCTTCAAGCGGCACGTAAAGCATAAACTTTCTTTCTGAACAGTTACTATCGGTCTGTAAGCGGCACGTAGGGCAACCCGATCGGGCGGAACAGATTTTTGTACGTTTGGGGCAATTCTTGTAATTTTTTGACGGTCTGTAAGCGGCACGTAGGGCAACCCGATCGGGCAGGGAAACAGATTTTTGTATGTTTGGGGCAGTTCTTATAATTCCTAAACGGTCTTCAAGCGGCACGTAAAGCATAAACTTCTTTCTGAATAGCTACTATCGGCCCTCAAGCGTCACGTAGGGGAATAAACTTTCATTTTGAATAGTTACTCTCGGTCTGTAAGCGGCACGTGGGGCAACCCCGATCGGGCAGGGAAACAGATTTTTGTACGTTTGGGGCAATTCTTGTAATTTTTTGACGGTCTTCAAGCGGCACGTAAAGCATAAACTTTCTTTCTGAATAGTTACTATCGGTCTGTAAGCGGCACGTAGGGCAACCCGATCGGGCAGGGAAACAGATTTTTGTACGTTTGGGGCAATTCTTGTAATTTTTTGACGGTCTTCAAGCGGCACGTAGGGCATAAACTTTCTTTTTGAATAGTTACTCTCGGTCTGTAAGCGGCACGTAGGGCAACCCGATCGGGCAGGGAAACTGATTTTTGTATGTTTGGGGCAGTTCTTATAATTCCTAAACGGTCTTCAAGCGGCACGTAAAGCATAAACTGTCTTTCTGAATAGTTACTATCGGTCTGTAAGCGGCACGTAGGGCAACCCGATCGGGCGGAACAGATTTTTGTACGTTTGGGGCAATTCTTGTAATTTTTTGACGGTCTGTAAGCGGCACGTAGGGCAACCCGATCGGGCAGGGAAACAGATTTTTGTATGTTTGGGGCAGTTCTTATAATTCCTAAACGGTCTTCAAGCGGCACGTAAAGCATAAACTTCTTTCTGAATAGCTACTATCGGCCCTCAAGCGTCACGTAGGGGAATAAACTTTCATTTTGAATAGTTACTCTCGGTCTGTAAGCGGCACGTGGGGCAACCCCGATCGGGCAGGGAAACAGATTTTTGTACGTTTGGGGCAATTCTTGTAATTTTTTGACGGTCTTCAAGCGGCACGTAAAGCATAAACTTTCTTTCTGAATAGTTACTATCGGTCTGTAAGCGGCACGTAGGGCAACCCGATCGGGCAGGGAAACAGATTTTTGTACGTTTGGGGCAATTCTTGTAATTTTTTGACGGTCTTCAAGCGGCACGTAGGGCATAAACTTTCTTTTTGAATAGTTACTCTCGGTCTGTAAGCGGCACGTAGGGCAACCCGATCGGGCAGGGAAACTGATTTTTGTATGTTTGGGGCAGTTCTTATAATTCCTAAACGGTCTTCAAGCGGCACGTAAAGCATAAACTGTCTTTCTGAATAGTTACTATCGGTCTGTAAGCGGCACGTAGGGCAACCCGATCGGGCGGAACAGATTTTTGTACGTTTGGGGCAATTCTTGTAATTTTTTGACGGTCTGTAAGCGGCACGTAGGGCAACCCGATCGGGCAGGGAAACAGATTTTTGTATGTTTGGTGCAGTTCTTATAATTCCTAAACGGTCTTCTTGCGGCACGTAAAGCATAAACTTTCTTTTTGAATAGTTACTCTCGGTCTGTAAGCGGCACGTAGGGCAACCCGATCGGGCAGGGAAACTGATTTTTGTATGTTTGATGTTTGGGCAGTTCTTATAATTCCTAAACGGTCTTCAAGCGGCACGTAAAGCATAAACTTTCTTTCTGAACAGTTACTATCGGTCTGTAAGCGGCACGTAGGGCAACCCGATCGGGCGGAACAGATTTTTGTACGTTTGGGGCAATTCTTGTAATTTTTTGACGGTCTGTAAGCGGCACGTAGGGCAACCCGATCGGGCAGGGAAACAGATTTTTGTATGTTTGGGGCAGTTCTTATAATTCCTAAACGGTCTTCAAGCGGCACGTAAAGCATAAACTTCTTTCTGAATAGCTACTATCGGCCCTCAAGCGTCACGTAGGGGAATAAACTTTCATTTTGAATAGTTACTCTCGGTCTGTAAGCGGCACGTGGGGCAACCCCGATCGGGCAGGGAAACAGATTTTTGTACGTTTGGGGCAATTCTTGTAATTTTTTGACGGTCTTCAAGCGGCACGTAAAGCATAAACTTTCTTTCTGAATAGTTACTATCGGTCTGTAAGCGGCACGTAGGGCAACCCGATCGGGCAGGGAAACAGATTTTTGTACGTTTGGGGCAATTCTTGTAATTTTTTGACGGTCTTCAAGCGGCACGTAGGGCATAAACTTTCTTTTTGAATAGTTACTCTCGGTCTGTAAGCGGCACGTAGGGCAACCCGATCGGGCAGGGAAACTGATTTTTGTATGTTTGGGGCAGTTCTTATAATTCCTAAACGGTCTTCAAGCGGCACGTAAAGCATAAACTGTCTTTCTGAATAGTTACTATCGGTCTGTAAGCGGCACGTAGGGCAACCCGATCGGGCGGAACAGATTTTTGTACGTTTGGGGCAATTCTTGTAATTTTTTGACGGTCTGTAAGCGGCACGTAGGGCAACCCGATCGGGCAGGGAAACAGATTTTTGTATGTTTGGTGCAGTTCTTATAATTCCTAAACGGTCTTCTTGCGGCACGTAAAGCATAAACTTTCTTTTTGAATAGTTACTCTCGGTCTGTAAGCGGCACGTAGGGCAACCCGATCGTTCAGGGAAACTGATTTTTGTATGTTTGGGCAGTCCTTATAATTCTTAAACGGCCCTCAAGCGTCACGTAGGGGAATAAACTTTCATTTTGAATAGTTACTCTCGGTCTGTAAGCGGCACGTGGGGCAACCCCGATCGGGCAGGGAAACAGATTTTTGTACGTTTGGGGCAATTCTTGTAATTTTTTGACGGTCTGTAAGCGGCACGTAGGGCAACCCGATCGGGCAGGGAAACAGATTTTTGTATGTTTGGGGCAGTTCTTATAATTCCTAAACGGTCTTCAAGCGGCACGTAAAGCATAAACTTCTTTCTGAATAGCTACTATCGGCCCTCAAGCGTCACGTAGGGGAATAAACTTTCATTTTGAATAGTTACTCTCGGTCTGTAAGCGGCACGTGGGGCAACCCCGATCGGGCAGGGAAACAGATTTTTGTACGTTTGGGGCAATTCTTGTAATTTTTTGACGGTCTTCAAGCGGCACGTAAAGCATAAACTTTCTTTCTGAATAGTTACTATCGGTCTGTAAGCGGCACGTAGGGCAACCCGATCGGGCAGGGAAACAGATTTTTGTACGTTTGGGGCAATTCTTGTAATTTTTTGACGGTCTTCAAGCGGCACGTAGGGCATAAACTTTCTTTTTGAATAGTTACTCTCGGTCTGTAAGCGGCACGTAGGGCAACCCGATCGGGCAGGGAAACTGATTTTTGTATGTTTGGGGCAGTTCTTATAATTCCTAAACGGTCTTCAAGCGGCACGTAAAGCATAAACTGTCTTTCTGAATAGTTACTATCGGTCTGTAAGCGGCACGTAGGGCAACCCGATCGGGCGGAACAGATTTTTGTACGTTTGGGGCAATTCTTGTAATTTTTTGACGGTCTGTAAGCGGCACGTAGGGCAACCCGATCGGGCAGGGAAACAGATTTTTGTATGTTTGGTGCAGTTCTTATAATTCCTAAACGGTCTTCTTGCGGCACGTAAAGCATAAACTTTCTTTTTGAATAGTTACTCTCGGTCTGTAAGCGGCACGTAGGGCAACCCGATCGGGCAGGGAAACTGATTTTTGTATGTTTGATGTTTGGGCAGTTCTTATAATTCCTAAACGGTCTTCAAGCGGCACGTAAAGCATAAACTTTCTTTCTGAACAGTTACTATCGGTCTGTAAGCGGCACGTAGGGCAACCCGATCGGGCGGAACAGATTTTTGTACGTTTGGGGCAATTCTTGTAATTTTTTGACGGTCTGTAAGCGGCACGTAGGGCAACCCGATCGGGCAGGGAAACAGATTTTTGTATGTTTGGGGCAGTTCTTATAATTCCTAAACGGTCTTCAAGCGGCACGTAAAGCATAAACTTCTTTCTGAATAGCTACTATCGGCCCTCAAGCGTCACGTAGGGGAATAAACTTTCATTTTGAATAGTTACTCTCGGTCTGTAAGCGGCACGTGGGGCAACCCCGATCGGGCAGGGAAACAGATTTTTGTACGTTTGGGGCAATTCTTGTAATTTTTTGACGGTCTTCAAGCGGCACGTAAAGCATAAACTTTCTTTCTGAATAGTTACTATCGGTCTGTAAGCGGCACGTAGGGCAACCCGATCGGGCAGGGAAACAGATTTTTGTACGTTTGGGGCAATTCTTGTAATTTTTTGACGGTCTTCAAGCGGCACGTAGGGCATAAACTTTCTTTTTGAATAGTTACTCTCGGTCTGTAAGCGGCACGTAGGGCAACCCGATCGGGCAGGGAAACTGATTTTTGTATGTTTGGGGCAGTTCTTATAATTCCTAAACGGTCTTCAAGCGGCACGTAAAGCATAAACTGTCTTTCTGAATAGTTACTATCGGTCTGTAAGCGGCACGTAGGGCAACCCGATCGGGCGGAACAGATTTTTGTACGTTTGGGGCAATTCTTGTAATTTTTTGACGGTCTGTAAGCGGCACGTAGGGCAACCCGATCGGGCAGGGAAACAGATTTTTGTATGTTTGGTGCAGTTCTTATAATTCCTAAACGGTCTTCTTGCGGCACGTAAAGCATAAACTTTCTTTTTGAATAGTTACTCTCGGTCTGTAAGCGGCACGTAGGGCAACCCGATCGTTCAGGGAAACTGATTTTTGTATGTTTGGGCAGTCCTTATAATTCTTAAACGGCCCTCAAGCGTCACGTAGGGGAATAAACTTTCATTTTGAATAGTTACTCTCGGTCTGTAAGCGGCACGTGGGGCAACCCCGATCGGGCAGGGAAACAGATTTTTGTACGTTTGGGGCAATTCTTGTAATTTTTTGACGGTCTTCAAGCGGCACGTAAAGCATAAACTTTCTTTCTGAATAGTTACTATCGGTCTGTAAGCGGCACGTAGGGCAACCCGATCGGGCAGGGAAACAGATTTTTGTATGTTTGGTGCAGTTCTTATAATTCCTAAACGGTCTTCTTGCGGCACGTAAAGCATAAACTTTCTTTCTGAATAGTTAATATCGGTCTGTAAGCGGCACGTAGGGCAACCCGATCGGGCAGAACAGATTTTTGTACGTTTGGGGCAATTCTTGTAATTTTTTGACGGTCTTCAAGCGGCACGTAGGGCATAAACTTTCTTTTTGAATAGTAACTCTCGGTCTGTAAGCGGCACGTAGGGCAACCCGATCGGGCAGGGAAACTGATTTTTGTATGTTTGATGTTTGGGCAGTTCTTATAATTCCTAAACGGTCTTCAAGCGGCACGTAAAGCATAAACTTTCTTTCTGAACAGTTACTATCGGTCTGTAAGCGGCACGTAGGGCAACCCGATCGGGCGGAACAGATTTTTGTACGTTTGGGGCAATTCTTGTAATTTTTTGACGGTCTGTAAGCGGCACGTAGGGCAACCCGATCGGGCAGGGAAACAGATTTTTGTATGTTTGGGGCAGTTCTTATAATTCCTAAACGGTCTTCAAGCGGCACGTAAAGCATAAACTTCTTTCTGAATAGCTACTATCGGTCTGTAAGCGGCACGTAGGGCAACCCGATCGGGCAGGGAAACAGATTTTTGTACGTTTGGGGCAATTCTTGTAATTTTTTGACGGTCTTCAAGCGGCACGTAAGGCATAAACTTTCTTTTTGAATAGTTACTCTCGGTCTGTAAGCGGCACGTAGGGCAAAACCCGATCGGGCAGAACAGATTTTTGTACGTTTGGGGCAATTCTTGTAATTTTTTGACGGTCTTCAAGCGGCACGTAGGGCATAAACTTTCTTTTTGAATAGTTACTCTCGGTCTGTAAGCGGCACGTAGGGCAACCCGATCGGGCAGGGAAACTGATTTTTGTATGTTTGAGGCAGTTCTTATAATTCCTAAACGGTCTTCAAGCGGCACGTAAAGCATAAACTTTCTTTCTGAATAGTTACTATCGGTCTGTAAGCGGCACGTAGGGCAACCCGATCGGGCGGAACAGATTTTTGTACGTTTGGGGCAATTCTTGTAATTTTTTGACGGTCTGTAAGCGGCACGTAGGGCAACCCGATCGGGCGGAACAGATTTTTGTACGTTTGGGGCAATTCTTGTAATTTTTTGACGGTCTGTAAGCGGCACGTAGGGCAACCCGATCGGGCAGGGAAACTGATTTTTGTATGTTTGGGGCAGTTCTTATAATTCCTAAACGGTCTTCAAGCGGCACGTAAAGCATAAACTGTCTTTCTGAATAGTTACTATCGGTCTGTAAGCGGCACGTAGGGCAACCCGATCGGGCGGAACAGATTTTTGTACGTTTGGGGCAATTCTTGTAATTTTTTGACGGTCTGTAAGCGGCACGTAGGGCAACCCGATCGGGCAGGGAAACAGATTTTTGTATGTTTGGTGCAGTTCTTATAATTCCTAAACGGTCTTCTTGCGGCACGTAAAGCATAAACTTTCTTTTTGAATAGTTACTCTCGGTCTGTAAGCGGCACGTAGGGCAACCCGATCGGGCAGGGAAACTGATTTTTGTATGTTTGATGTTTGGGCAGTTCTTATAATTCCTAAACGGTCTTCAAGCGGCACGTAAAGCATAAACTTTCTTTCTGAACAGTTACTATCGGTCTGTAAGCGGCACGTAGGGCAACCCGATCGGGCGGAACAGATTTTTGTACGTTTGGGGCAATTCTTGTAATTTTTTGACGGTCTGTAAGCGGCACGTAGGGCAACCCGATCGGGCAGGGAAACAGATTTTTGTATGTTTGGGGCAGTTCTTATAATTCCTAAACGGTCTTCAAGCGGCACGTAAAGCATAAACTTCTTTCTGAATAGCTACTATCGGCCCTCAAGCGTCACGTAGGGGAATAAACTTTCATTTTGAATAGTTACTCTCGGTCTGTAAGCGGCACGTGGGGCAACCCCGATCGGGCAGGGAAACAGATTTTTGTACGTTTGGGGCAATTCTTGTAATTTTTTGACGGTCTTCAAGCGGCACGTAAAGCATAAACTTTCTTTCTGAATAGTTACTATCGGTCTGTAAGCGGCACGTAGGGCAACCCGATCGGGCAGGGAAACAGATTTTTGTACGTTTGGGGCAATTCTTGTAATTTTTTGACGGTCTTCAAGCGGCACGTAGGGCATAAACTTTCTTTTTGAATAGTTACTCTCGGTCTGTAAGCGGCACGTAGGGCAACCCGATCGGGCAGGGAAACTGATTTTTGTATGTTTGGGGCAGTTCTTATAATTCCTAAACGGTCTTCAAGCGGCACGTAAAGCATAAACTGTCTTTCTGAATAGTTACTATCGGTCTGTAAGCGGCACGTAGGGCAACCCGATCGGGCGGAACAGATTTTTGTACGTTTGGGGCAATTCTTGTAATTTTTTGACGGTCTGTAAGCGGCACGTAGGGCAACCCGATCGGGCAGGGAAACAGATTTTTGTATGTTTGGTGCAGTTCTTATAATTCCTAAACGGTCTTCTTGCGGCACGTAAAGCATAAACTTTCTTTTTGAATAGTTACTCTCGGTCTGTAAGCGGCACGTAGGGCAACCCGATCGTTCAGGGAAACTGATTTTTGTATGTTTGGGCAGTCCTTATAATTCTTAAACGGCCCTCAAGCGTCACGTAGGGGAATAAACTTTCATTTTGAATAGTTACTCTCGGTCTGTAAGCGGCACGTGGGGCAACCCCGATCGGGCAGGGAAACAGATTTTTGTACGTTTGGGGCAATTCTTGTAATTTTTTGACGGTCTTCAAGCGGCACGTAAAGCATAAACTTTCTTTCTGAATAGTTACTATCGGTCTGTAAGCGGCACGTAGGGCAACCCGATCGGGCAGGGAAACAGATTTTTGTATGTTTGGTGCAGTTCTTATAATTCCTAAACGGTCTTCTTGCGGCACGTAAAGCATAAACTTTCTTTCTGAATAGTTAATATCGGTCTGTAAGCGGCACGTAGGGCAACCCGATCGGGCAGAACAGATTTTTGTACGTTTGGGGCAATTCTTGTAATTTTTTGACGGTCTTCAAGCGGCACGTAGGGCATAAACTTTCTTTTTGAATAGTAACTCTCGGTCTGTAAGCGGCACGTAGGGCAACCCGATCGGGCAGGGAAACTGATTTTTGTATGTTTGATGTTTGGGCAGTTCTTATAATTCCTAAACGGTCTTCAAGCGGCACGTAAAGCATAAACTTTCTTTCTGAACAGTTACTATCGGTCTGTAAGCGGCACGTAGGGCAACCCGATCGGGCGGAACAGATTTTTGTACGTTTGGGGCAATTCTTGTAATTTTTTGACGGTCTGTAAGCGGCACGTAGGGCAACCCGATCGGGCAGGGAAACAGATTTTTGTATGTTTGGGGCAGTTCTTATAATTCCTAAACGGTCTTCAAGCGGCACGTAAAGCATAAACTTCTTTCTGAATAGCTACTATCGGTCTGTAAGCGGCACGTAGGGCAACCCGATCGGGCAGGGAAACAGATTTTTGTACGTTTGGGGCAATTCTTGTAATTTTTTGACGGTCTTCAAGCGGCACGTAAGGCATAAACTTTCTTTTTGAATAGTTACTCTCGGTCTGTAAGCGGCACGTAGGGCAAAACCCGATCGGGCAGAACAGATTTTTGTACGTTTGGGGCAATTCTTGTAATTTTTTGACGGTCTTCAAGCGGCACGTAGGGCATAAACTTTCTTTTTGAATAGTTACTCTCGGTCTGTAAGCGGCACGTAGGGCAACCCGATCGGGCAGGGAAACTGATTTTTGTATGTTTGAGGCAGTTCTTATAATTCCTAAACGGTCTTCAAGCGGCACGTAAAGCATAAACTTTCTTTCTGAATAGTTACTATCGGTCTGTAAGCGGCACGTAGGGCAACCCGATCGGGCGGAACAGATTTTTGTACGTTTGGGGCAATTCTTGTAATTTTTTGACGGTCTGTAAGCGGCACGTAGGGCAACCCGATCGGGCAGGGAAACAGATTTTTGTATGTTTGGGGCAGTTCTTATAATTCCTAAACGGTCTTCTTGCGGCACGTAAAGCATAAACTTTCTTTCTGAATAGTTACTATCGGTCTGTAAGCGGCACGTAGGGCAAACCGATCGAGCAGGGAAACAGATTTTTGTACGTTTGGGGCAATTCTTGTAATTTTTTTGACGGTCTTCAAGCGGCACGTAGGGCATAAACTTTCTTTTTGAATAGTTACTCTCGGTCTGTAAGCGGCACGTAGGGCAACCCGATCGGGCAGGGAAACTGATTTTTGTATGTTTGGGCAGTCCTTATAATTCTTAAACGGCCCTCAAGCGTCACGTAGGGGAATAAACTTTCATTTTGAATAGTTACTCTCGGTCTGTAAGCGGCACGTGGGGCAACCCCGATCGGGCAGGGAAACAGATTTTTGTACGTTTGGGGCAATTCTTGTAATTTTTTGACGGTCTTCAAGCGGCACGTAAAGCATAAACTTTCTTTCTGAATAGTTACTATCGGTCTGTAAGCGGCACGTAGGGCAACCCGATCGGGCAGGGAAACAGATTTTTGTACGTTTGGGGCAATTCTTGTAATTTTTTGACGGTCTTCAAGCGGCACGTAGGGCATAAACTTTCTTTTTGAATAGTTACTCTCGGTCTGTAAGCGGCACGTAGGGCAACCCGATCGGGCAGGGAAACTGATATTTGTATGTTTGGGGCAGTTCTTATAATTCCTAAACGGTCTTCAAGCGGCACGTAAAGCATAAACTGTCTTTCTGAATAGTTACTATCGGTCTGTAAGCGGCACGTAGGGCAACCCGATCGGGCGGAACAGATTTTTGTACGTTTGGGGCAATTCTTGTAATTTTTTGACGGTCTGTAAGCGGCACGTAGGGCAACCCGATCGGGCAGGGAAACAGATTTTTGTATGTTTGGTGCAGTTCTTATAATTCCTAAACGGTCTTCTTGCGGCACGTAAAGCATAAACTTTCTTTTTGAATAGTTACTCTCGGTCTGTAAGCGGCACGTAGGGCAACCCGATCGGGCAGGGAAACTGATTTTTGTATGTTTGGGCAGTCCTTATAATTCTTAAACGGCCCTCAAGCGTCACGTAGGGGAATAAACTTTCATTTTGAATAGTTACTCTCGGTCTGTAAGCGGCACGTGGGGCAACCCCGATCGGGCAGGGAAACAGATTTTTGTACGTTTGGGGCAATTCTTGTAATTTTTTGACGGTCTTCAAGCGGCACGTAAAGCATAAACTTTCTTTCTGAATAGTTACTATCGGTCTGTAAGCGGCACGTAGGGCAACCCGATCGGGCAGGGAAACAGATTTTTGTACGTTTGGGGCAATTCTTGTAATTTTTTGACGGTCTTCAAGCGGCACGTAGGGCATAAACTTTCTTTTTGAATAGTTACTCTCGGTCTGTAAGCGGCACGTAGGGCAACCCGATCGGGCAGGGAAACTGATTTTTGTATGTTTGGGCAGTCCTTATAATTCTTAAACGGCCCTCAAGCGTCACGTAGGGGAATAAACTTTCATTTTGAATAGTTACTCTCGGTCTGTAAGCGGCACGTGGGGCAACCCCGATCGGGCAGGGAAACAGATTTTTGTACGTTTGGGGCAATTCTTGTAATTTTTTGACGGTCTTCAAGCGGCACGTAAAGCATAAACTTTCTTTCTGAATAGTTACTATCGGTCTGTAAGCGGCACGTAGGGCAACCCGATCGGGCAGGGAAACAGATTTTTGTATGTTTGGTGCAGTTCTTATAATTCCTAAACGGTCTTCTTGCGGCACGTAAAGCATAAACTTTCTTTTTGAATAGTTACTCTCGGTCTGTAAGCGGCACGTAGGGCAACCCGATCGTTCAGGGAAACTGATTTTTGTATGTTTGGGCAGTCCTTATAATTCTTAAACGGCCCTCAAGCGTCACGTAGGGAATAAACTTTCATTTTGAATAGTTACTCTCGGTCTGTAAGCGGCACGTGGGGCAACCCCGATCGGGCAGGGAAACAGATTTTTGTACGTTTGGGGCAATTCTTGTAATTTTTTGACGGTCTTCAAGCGGCACGTAAAGCATAAACTTTCTTTCTGAATAGTTACTATCGGTCTGTAAGCGGCACGTAGGGCAACCCGATCGGGCAGGGAAACAGATTTTTGTACGTTTGGGGCAATTCTTGTAATTTTTTGACGGTCTTCAAGCGGCACGTAAAGCATAAACTTTCTTTTTGAATAGTAACTCTCGGTCTGTAAGCGGCACGTAGGGCAACCCGATCGGGCAGGGAAACTGATTTTTGTATGTTTGATGTTTGGGCAGTTCTTATAATTCCTAAACGGTCTTCAAGCGGCACGTAGGGCATAAACTTTCTTTTTGAATAGTTACTCTCGGTCTGTAAGCGGCACGTAGGGCAACCCGATCGGGAGGGAAACTGATTTTTTGTATGTTTGGGGCAGTTCTTATAATTCCTAAACGGTCTTCAAGCGGCACGTAAAGCATAAACTTTCTTTCTGAATAGTTACTATCGGTCTGTAAGCGGCACGTAGGGCAACCCGATCGGGCAGGGAAACAGATTTTTGTACGTTTGGGGCAATTCTTGTAATTTTTTGACGGTCTTCAAGCGGCACGTAGGGCATAAACTTTCTTTTTGAATAGTAACTCTCGGTCTGTAAGCGGCACGTAGGGCAACCCGATCGGGCAGGGAAACTGATTTTTGTATGTTTGATGTCTGGGCAGTTCTTATAATTCCTAAACGGTCTTCAAGCGGCACGTAAAGCATAAACTTTCTTTCTGAATAGTTACTATCGGTCTGTAAGCGGCACGTAGGGCAACCCGATCGTTCAGGGAAACTGATTTTTGTATGTTTGGGCAGTCCTTATAATTCTTAAACGGCCCTCAAGCGTCACGTAGGGAATAAACTTTCATTTTGAATAGTTACTCTCGGTCTGTAAGCGGCACGTGGGGCAACCCCGATCGGGCAGGGAAACAGATTTTTGTACGTTTGGGGCAATTCTTGTAATTTTTTGACGGTCTTCAAGCGGCACGTAAAGCGTAAACTTTCTTTCTGAATAGTTACTATCGGTCTGTAAGCGGCACGTAGGGCAACCCGATCGGGCAGGGAAACAGATTTTTGTACGTTTGGGGCAATTCTTGTAATTTTTTGACGGTCTTCAAGCGGCACGTAAAGCATAAACTTTCTTTTTGAATAGTAACTCTCGGTCTGTAAGCGGCACGTAGGGCAACCCGATCGGGCAGGGAAACTGATTTTTGTATGTTTGATGTTTGGGCAGTTCTTATAATTCCTAAACGGTCTTCAAGCGGCACGTAAAGCATAAACTTTCTTTCTGAACAGTTACTATCGGTCTGTAAGCGGCACGTAGGGCAACCCGATCGGGCAGAACAGATTTTTGTACGTTTGGGCAGTCCTTATAATTCCTAAACGGTCTTCAAGCGGCACGTAGGGCATAAACTTTCTTTTTGAATAGTTACTCTCGGTCTGTAAGCGGCACGTAGGGCAACCCGATCGGGAGGGAAACTGATTTTTTGTATGTTTGGGGCAGTTCTTATAATTCCTAAACGGTCTTCAAGCGGCACGTAAAGCATAAACTTTCTTTCTGAATAGTTACTATCGGTCTGTAAGCGGCACGTAGGGCAACCCGATCGGGCAGGGAAACAGATTTTTGTACGTTTGGGGCAATTCTTGTAATTTTTTGACGGTCTTCAAGCGGCACGTAGGGCATAAACTTTCTTTTTGAATAGTAACTCTCAATCTGTAAGCGGCACGTAGGGCAACCCGATCGGGCAGGGAAACTGATTTTTGTATGTTTGATGTCTGCGCAGTTCTTATAATTCCTAAACGGTCTTCAAGCGGCACGTAAAGCATAAACTTTCTTTCTGAATAGTTACTATCGGTCTGTAAGCGGCACGTAGGGCAACCCGATCGGGCAGAACAGATTTTTGTACGTTTGGGCAGTCCTTATAATTCCTAAACGGTCTTCAAGCGGCACGTAGGGCATAAACTTTCTTTTTGAATAGTTACTCTCGGTCTGTAAGCGGCACGTAGGGCAACCCGATCGGGAGGGAAACTGATTTTTGTATGTTTGCGGCAGTTCTTATAATTCCTAAACGGTCTTCAAGCGGCACGTAAAGCATAAACTTTCTTTCTGAATAGTTACTATCGGTCTGTAAGCCCCACGTAGGGCAACCCGATCGGGCGGAACAGATTTTTGTACGTTTGGGGCAATTCTTGTAATTTTTTGACGGTCTGTAAGCGGCACGTAGGGCAACCCGATCGGGCAGGGAAACTGATTTTTGTATGTTTGGGGCAGTTCTTATAATTCCTAAACGGTCTTCATGCGGCACGTAAAGCATAAACTTTCTTTCTGAATAGTTACTATCGGTCTGTAAGCGGCACGTAGGGCAACCCGATCGGGCAGAACAGATTTTTGTACGTTTGGGGCAATTCTTGTAATTTTTTGACGGTCTTCAAGCGGCACGTAGGGCATAAACTTTCTTTTTGAATAGTTACTCTCGGTCTGTAAGCGGCACGTAGGGCAACCCGATCGGGCAGGGAAACTGATTTTTGTATGTTTGGGCAGTCCTTATAATTCTTAAACGGTCTTCAAGCGCCACGTAGGGCATGAACTGTCTTTCAGATAGATAATTGGTTTGTAAACGGCACGTAGGGCAATTTGATCGGACAGGGAAAGAAATTTTTTACACGTTTGTGCAGTTCTTATGATTGACGGTTTTTGGGTGGCTCCCTTTTGTAGTAAAGCTTCATATTTCTTTGGCGAAAAAATTGAAGGATTCTTTGACAAAGTTCTTAGACGACTGATTTCGTTGCTGTCGGAACTGATTCTGAGAGAAAAGTGTTTTTTGTAATACACATAATTCCTATGGTGTATTTCTACTTCCAAAACGATATGTTCTGCTACTTACTTAACGATCTTTTATGGAACTTGATGAGAAGAACTGAAAGAGCAAATTCTCTTTGAGAGGGTAGAAAAGTGGGAGGGGGGTTATCTGAATGTCTGTGTGAGGAGGGAGTTTGCATAAAAAGCGTGTAAACGAGATAAAAATAATACCATGCATGGCTCAGGAATTTCGAGAAATGAATGATTTGTGGAATATTGCTTCTTCGAGCAGTTTTCCTTTTGTAGAATGCTCTTCGCAAAAATGTTCTCAGCAACAGTAAATTTATTTAGAAATATTTTTAGTCAAACCTAAGCCCTATATGTATCTGCTCCGATCCACTTGCAAGAGACCCGTAGGGTCGCTAGTCTTATATATAAAGCTGAATGTCTGTTTGTATGTATGTATGTACGTATGTTCCGAATTGAAAATTCCATTTCTGAACCGATCCGGACCAAACTTGGCACACATACACTT
>CATQJL010000112.1:76730463-76780180 GCA_958299035.1 Cylicocyclus nassatus
TGAAAGAGATACTATGAGTCAAAAATGCTCAAGTAACAGTGATAATTACATGGCAACATGGAACATTTAAGATGGTGTTTTCACAATCATAAACCGAAGCCATACGATTCAAAAAATTCATTAGTCCAAGAAGAATCATGACGATGCCAAACTCTAAGCAAAGATCGCATAAAAAAGGATGGAAAGAACCATCACATAGCTAAGAAAAGTTGTAGAGCAATATTCAGTTCAGATGAGATCTATTTTTCCAAACAAGGATGATGAGCCACTCAACTTCACGAAAACCGCCCACATTAAAACTCTGCGGAAGAGCAAAGGTTTCTTCTTCGAAAATCAAAAAAAATTTACTTACATAATTAGTTTACAACCGCAGAAGGTTGAAAAGTCCAGACGAGATCTATTTCTCGAAACAAGGATGATGATTCACTCAACTTCACGAAACCGCACACCATTATTCTAAGAAACTCTAGGAAGAGCAAAGGTCGTTTCTTCGAAAATCAAAAAATTTACTTACAAAATATTCAAAGAAAAGCTTGCTATGGAAAGCAAGCGTATTTATTTCAAGGATAGAATTAAGAACTCGCAAAGAATGTTTAGCGAGCTGGATGAAAAGTTGTCTTGTAGCTTGATTGAAAATTCGTATATAAGCGCTTGCAATTGCATATCTTGAGAAAAGATGAACTGAGAACAAATGAATAACAAAGAAAAGTGAGGTAAACCTTGTGAATTGAGAACGTTTCCAGAGAAACCAACAGTATGCTATAAAATCAATTTCTGAAGTAATTTAGACAACATCAACATCAAAAGAGAATAAACAACAGTTTGTAACACAAATGTAAGCAGATGTATGAAGACCGCAGCGAAATACGGCATTATCGATCGCGAAATTGATAACAAAGCGCAAAACGAGAATGAGACGCTATAAATGACGAAGTATTGCAGAAGTAAGCAAGACTCACACTTAGTCAAGAGATGACTACCAAACTACGGTACATTCAAAAGCAAACCCTTACAAAATAAAAAATCCCCTTGTGAATAAAATCTCGCTGCCGCGACGACCCGGCAACATATCGGCCGCACCCACGACCAGTGCGCAGACATCGCCGGCTGGTCAGAGGACGAGGCTAGGGATGCAGGTGCAAGGGCTCCATGTCAGGAGTCACGCCGCGCGCCGCGCCGCTTCGCCGCGCACGTCGCGTCTAAGTTTTATACCCCATGAAACTGCCCGGTGCTATAGTGGCACGGCGCCAGTCTAGGGGGGTGGGGGGTGGGGGCAGATACATGGCTCGTGCCATAAGTAAGACTGCGCCAGGAGTGCTGGCTTCTGTTTTGCTGACATCGCTTGCGGCATCGCTTCGCGAAAAATCCGCGCCGACCGTGACTCCTGACCGTTCCCCGGTGCAAGAGGGACCGTTTGCCCCCGTTGGAGGAACAGAAGGGGGGGGGGCGAGGAGGATGCGCGCATATGCAAACAATGCACACATATTATACGCATCGCACAATGGCTAATCACTGCCAATAGCAATGAAGTCAGGGACTTACCAGTAGGCAGTTGACTGTGATATGCAGTTTCGCGAAATAGAGAGTAGCAATCGATATATCGATTTGTTATGTGTGAATACACAAAATAATGTTGTGGCATCACATGCGCGTACTTTTGCATGGAACGGTATAAAATATCTTACTTGCTCGAAGAAATATTTTGTTCACATAGGGCTAACGCATTTCTTCTCGCCATGACTGGAAAAAGAAAAAGAAATTATAGGTTTCGAGATTTTCCTTGTCGTCTTTTTGATATTGAGTTATAGTCAGTGTCAATCACCTCCTCCCTTTTCCGTAAGCGTGATCGCCATGCCAGTGCTTCGCGCGCGGATGGCTTTGGCTTTCGAATTGGCCCTATCGATCGGAGGTCCGCAGACAAGGCCTGCGCGTTGCGCATGCGTACTTCCTACGCGAAAGGGATACGTAATTGACACATACTGTACAGTATCCAAAAAGGAGCTTCACGAACAAGTTTCAAATCAAACGAATTGAATTTCCATAGATAGAGGAATTTGAAATTAACTTCTTTAATTTCCTTTCTTTTGAGAATACAGCAGTTTGCTTTAGAGAATTGTTTTTTCGTTCTTTGACCAGCAGTACTTTGTAGAATGTGGAAAAATAGCAGTGGAGCGTTCTAATTCTCAGGAAGTGCAATGGAATTAAATTGTTTTCGAAGTATCCCGACAATCTTGCAATTCTGGAAGTGCCTCGCGAAACGTAAGCTTCTCTCATCTAATGCCTGTCTGATCGTTTCACTAAAATGCAACTTAAGAACTGAAAGAGATTGGGGAGTTAGGCCTCAAATGCGTCCAGAATCTTTTCTCTATTGCTTTTTTGCGAGGTCTGACGTCCATACCAATTTTGTGAGACATACGAAAAACTTTTGTGTCCTATTACAACTCGATAGTTGATCGATGTACTACGCAAAGGTTCACCAAATCGACTTGATTCTTTGAATGGGCGTTATGGAATAGTCCAATGCATCTGACTTCTCCGCAATTTGGATTAGTTTTGAAGAATCAGCCGAACCTGCCGCGTGAAGATTCTAAGCAACGGATGTTATGCAAACGCAAAAAATCAATAAGCCGATAGGATCAATCAGTATGTTTTGAAAAAAATGGCCCATTAACGTACGCTCCGCCCATACATTATGGCAGAATTAGATTTGGATTCTATGACTACTACTACCTTTTTGGGCGAAGATAAAAAATCTTTCAAGCAAAAACTACAAAAAGTCAATAAATTGATAGAAGCAATCGATATGTCGCGCTTCATTATGTCCGACAAGTTTGGTTCAAATTCCATGATTCCTTCTATTCTTTTTGGGCGAACATGAAAAAATGTCTAAGCAAAAAATGCAAAAAATCAATAAATCGGCAGGAGAAATCGGTATGTCCCCAAACATGTCAAAATACCTCCCTGCCTATAAATTGTGTATGCGAATTTTGGTTTACATTCCATAACATCTTCTATCCTCTTTGAGCTAAGATACAAAAGTGGCTAGGCCGAATATTACAGGGTGCTCCACATGAAATGTGACGCACAAAAGCTTTCGTAACTTTGCTAAAACTCAATGAAATTAATAGCTTCTGTTTTCGTCTGATAGACAAGAAAATTCTGTATAAGTTCTCATAGAATGCTTCCAAGGAGTCCATCTTCGACTGTAATGACAGAATTTATTCTGCTCGGAGAAATTTTCAAAATGCGCGCAATGGGTTTTGGCAGAAATTTCATCCCAGGCTCTCACTAGGTCTCCTTTAGCAAGTCTAATAGCCTGGGTTTGGAGAGCGGACCTTTTGCTTACAGGTAGAGTAGGCGGAAAATTTGTGGGTTTAAGAATGTTCGATTCGGAAGGCCAAAATTGTCTTTCCGTATATGGCAAATATGAAGTTTGATGGACTGCGAAAAAACTATTTTTTGGTCTATTTCATCCCAGGTTCCAAAGATATTCGTCTTTTCCATATTGTTTTGCCCCGTTGTGCTTGTTCCCGACTTCGGTTCTTACTAAAACATGGTCAAGCTTGAAGGTTTATTAAAGGCAATCGCAATGGCAAAAAAAATTCTCTCGATATTCGTGAAGGGCTGTGGCACTTTCTTGGATCAAAGGACATTCTAAGACGCTTTTGGGAATTTTTAGCATGGATACCAATTCAGCGAAAAGAAGAAATTGCTCAGACACTCGGTGCGTGCAGCGCGCGCGCAATTGCACGGTGGCGCGACACCCAGTCTGCGGATGGCGCGCTATTGACTCCCGCGCCGCTGCATGATCGTCCGCGGATGGCTGCGATTTTAAGCGCGCGAGCGGCTGCGATTTCTTGCGCGCGGATGGCTGCTATTTTGGCACGCGAATGGTCAGCATTTTCGCAGCCTCGTTTTAATCATTGACTCGCGCGCCAAATTTGAACGGCTAAACTTCCAGCGGACTAAACCTTTTAAAACTTTATTTCTGCAGAAAAATGAGTGGACAATTTCAACAAACCTTTATTAATTATGTAATTAAAGCTTTTAAAGACACTAAATGAGAATGTGGATCAAATAGTGTACAATCAAATACATATGTAACGGGATGGCATCATGTACATGCAATAAACATATGTAAGTCAAAAATATCGCTATCACGGAACTTCACTCATCAGCAATGAATAGATCGTCGTCGTCTCCTGTTACTGCCCCATCGTCGATCATGTCGTCCGCGACTTTCTTCGACTGGCGCTGCAATGAATCTATGAAATACTAATCAAACAGCAAACAATTTTACCTTATGCGGTGTCCATTTCGACTCGCTTTCCTTGTACGAATAGGACCTAATCTCGTCTGAAATTGATATATTAGCAACTAAGGCTGCGTTATGTCGTTGTTCAAGATGTTCGGATGATCTATAGCGGTTGCATTATAAAGCACGGAAAATATTTTATCACTAAAACTATGCCTCCTGGTTCTCCTGGTACTGAATGCAAGATGACTCGCTCCTCCGCAGGCATTTGTAGTCGTCTAATATTATGCAGGAAGTCCAGATATGCTTCGTTCAAGTTCTCCTCAAAGCTTTTTGAAATCATATGGCATTACTTATGAAAATTGCTTCACTTACCTCCGAAAGCCCTTATTCCAACATGATGCGGGGCCGGGAACTGCGTGCTGAATGGCATACCTCCACCTCTTCGCCTAGGTGAAGCATTGACTAGTAAGGGATTGTTTATGAGTTCTTAATTGACCTGGCCTATTTCGGATGTTTGGTGCTAATACGCCTCGAGCCGAACGATAATTTCAACAGGCCTCAACCTACATTGCTAGAGGCATATACGCATTTGGTGTGATAAATGACAGCATTGCAAATTTGCATGCTGATGTGAAGGCATTTGTATGATAAGAACGACTTTGTCCGTTTCGTTCCTACCCTTAGACGGACAAATGCAAAAAAGAATAAGCCTTTCCCGAAACTCGTCAGTAAGGAAGAAAGGCTAATATTAACGACAATCAACTAAAGTAAGTTCACAAAAATACATCAAATCAAGAAAGAAAATCAAAATGAAAGTCTTAGATACAAATAAAGACAAATACTCGTAAAAAATAACAGTAAAACTTCAAAAAACAGGGGCAGGGGACGAGGTTATTTTCAAAAAAGCAACTCGGCGTCCTTTTGGGCACGCGCACCGCTGCGCTAAAAGCTAAATCGCGCTCGCGCTGCTGCATAACAACGGAAAAGCACGCGCGCCGCGTGTTCTCATATAAAAAGGCACGCGTGTCGCAGATAGCTCTGCATTCGCGTCAAGTATGGCGCGCGTGCGTCTAGTATGGTGCGCGTTTGGCGCCGTGCCGGACACGCCCCCAAAATATGGC
The DNA here is from genome assembly GCA_958299035.1 of Cylicocyclus nassatus. Classification (NCBI taxonomy): domain Eukaryota; kingdom Metazoa; phylum Nematoda; class Chromadorea; order Rhabditida; family Strongylidae; genus Cylicocyclus; species Cylicocyclus nassatus. Next base: position 76,735,843 of record CATQJL010000112.1, read on the forward strand.
ACGCGCTTTGCCGGCTTGAGCATAAAGGCGCGCGCGCTGCACGCACCGAGTGTCTGAGTGGAGTTGTGTAAAATGCATCGGTTGGGCACTGGAAAAAAAATGATATTTGGCCCTCTTGCTCGCCCATTGAATCAACAAACACTCTTTTCTATCAGCCTGAAAGGGAAAAGTCTGCTTTTCAAATCCCATGTCATTTGATTTGCCAAAAAGAAACGCGGTGAGAGCTTGGGAGCAGAAACCATCGCGCGCAAATCGAAGAATTTTTGGAAGAGGTTTGAAGGAGAAAAAACGATTTAAAAAAAGCAGAGACAGATATCTCGAACGTTAGTTCAAGATTCTTGAACAGAATTCTCTTCTCTATCAAGCGAGAATAAAAGCTTCTGATTTTAGTCCTTGCAAAGATATAATATTTTTTTGTTGTGTCACACTTCATGTGGACCACCCTGTATATAGGTATGATGAGATTAGCTTTGAACTAATTGTAGAAAAATTTTAATTTAGTTGTTTTGATGAGCATTGTTAATCAGACTTCAGAAAGATTTGTTTGCTATTTATTCGTACTAATGACACTTTCAAATATGCGGATGTCAATTTGATATTCTGCTTTTCGGAGTTGAGAATCTTTCGCACTATATTGCTCCTCTCTTTCTGTTAGTCTAACAAATCCCTGCTAGTGAAAGTCCTTGATGATCAACTTTCAATTCACTTATCTTTTACAAGTCACATTTCTGTTCACAGTCTTGGAAAAGTGGTGCCTATGTAATTTTTTTCGATAGATGTTGTTTGGTAAGCCTATAAGGTCATTAAGATGTTCAGAAAGAAGTTTTTATCTGAATCTGAGTTGCCAGCTGTTAAACTATGAAATCCGCATGTAATCAAAGGCAGCGTCCAAGCAAATCTAAACATATATGGGACCTCACGTGAATTTTGAGGACTTACTTAGGCCACTGCCCAACCGGCAGCTCAGGTATGCTGTAACGGTTAGGATATTCCCCTCGAAACAGGGTCCCAGGATCGTATTTCGCAGGGGTTCATGGCGCAACCATCATCGCGCGAGGACCCATGCTTTACGCCATGAATCCATGCGAGATACGATCCCGGGTCCAATTTGGAGGCGTATATCTCAGCCGTTAGTGAGTCAACTGCGCTGCCGCTTGGGCAGTGCCTTAGTTAGGGCCCCACAATTACTTTCCACGTAAGATCCTCATATCTCCAGATTTGCCTGGGCGCTACCTCTAAAGACAGTGGCTCGGGAAAATTGCGACTGCGGGCTTTCCATGACTAAGACCCGTATGCACGTACATCCCCGCTGGGGAGGGGAGGGGATCTGAGAGGGGATGCGTCATATCTCGCTACTTTGCGTATCTTTCTTCTTCTTTTTCTATCTTGCTTATGAAGGTTTTCATACCCTACTTCCTGCTCATAATTGATGCCAGGTTACTGGCGTAACTGATTAGATTTGTACTATTTTGTGTGATCCCCTGGGGATCCCCTGGGGATCACACAAAATAGTACAAATCTAATCAGTTTGAGAGGTGATCCCCTGGGGATCCCCTGGGGATCCCCTGGGGATCCCCAGACACAAAATAATACAAATCTAATCAGTTATGCCAGTAACCTGGCATCAATTATGCGCAGGTAGTAGCGTGTGAGAACCTTCATGAGCAAGATAGAAAAGGAAGAAGAAAGTTACGTAAAGTAGCGAGATATGGCGCATCCCCTCTCAGATCCCCTCCCCTCCCCAGCGGGGATGTACGTGCATACGGGCCTAAATGGCCTTTTGGGCCAGCTAAGTCCGGTACTGCGCTTGAAAAGTCAAAAAAGTGCTTTTTGGCGTTTCCGGGCCGTGGAGATCGCTGGAGAGGCGGGGCGAGGGATTCACCGCAAATGAGCAACCGGCAGGAACTGTAACTCCACCTATTTTGGCGGCAAACTGTATCGCGGTGGCTGCCTAGGCTGATCAGCCAATTGCCGCCAAAACAGGTGGAGTTACAGTCTCCACCAGCCAGCTGCTCCTTTTGGGGTGAATCCCTCGCCCCGCCCCCCTCCAGCAATCTCCAAGGCCCGGAAACGCTGAAAAAGGGCTTTTTTGACCTTTCAAGCGCAGTACCGGACTCAGCTTGTCCAGAAGGCCACTTAGTCGTGAAAAGCCCGCAGTCACAATTTTCCCCAGCCACAGCCTTTAAAGACAGCATCCGGGCAGATAAGAAAATGTAGAGTACACGGGCGCTCGTCCTGATAAGGCTCTTGCCCAACTGGCAATGCATCAGTTTGCTTCTGAAGCGAGAAATCCGCTTCAGAAGCGGCGACCAGAACGCCCCGGACACCGCGACGAGTTAGCCTGATAAGCCATAGTGTGCATACCGCACAGAGTCAAGACGTATACTCCCACAAAGACTCTGCGTTTTAACCTTGGCGGTACGCGACAAAATCCAAATCAAGAGCTTCTGGAAAAGCCCGCTTTCGGCGTTTTCGTGCTCTCTAAGTTGCATTCAAAATCAGCGAGAGGAAGAGCCCAGGTAAGCGAAGGAAAATTCATTTAAAATTTTGTCCGGACGCTGCCTCCAAGCAAATGTTCGTTACGTACATACAAAATTAACGAATTTTTTTGTGTCTACTCTTTTACAAAAGATTAGATCACTTTCAATCGTTTCGGAAATCCTTTTTATGCCAGTTTCTAATCCCATAACTGCTTGAACCCTGCTGCCCGGCTAATTACTCGCAGTTCACATCTTGACTCCTCAATCGGACTGGCCAAAGCTTCATCAAACGAGTTCTGCTCAATTACAGCTGCATGTTCTTTCATTCGGTCGATGATGACGATGAAACATTGCTGCTACATTTAAAGGCTGCTGCGTGACGAAGGCGCAATGTCTTTGGACGCAAACGCCGCTTTATTAGCCGCAGAGCACATGAGACGCAGCGCTAACAACGGTGAAGATACGCGCGCGCCGCGTACGCACCCGTTCAACTAATATCGCTTCTGCGCCCTCGTCATGCAGTAGCCTTTACGTGTGATGTTTTTACCTTATATTCCTGGATGACATATGGGCCCAGAGGAACGAAATACCTCTTTCCACTGTGGAGGTGAATGTAGAGGTTGAATTTTTCTCGCGATGGCAGAAATTTTGGTGACCTTGGCAACTGAAAGATCTGCGCTATTATACAGGGTGTCCCAAAAAAATGTATCGAACGTTTGATCGTAAATATCTCCCTTTTAAAAAAGTCTTTTCTCTTGCTTTAGGTACCATTCTGTAGAGCTGGCTTCAACTTAGATTTGCATTATAGAACGAATCACTCATTTCTCTTCATTACTGTAGGATTACGGTAGAAACTTCAGAGAGGGTTTCAAGCAATGAAAGGCCATATTTTGCCCCAGAAAGGAAACAAAACAGCCTGAAAACTGTCACACTAGGCTAATTAGAGTTGCTGATTATAACTGTAAAGTTCCCAACTTGTTATGATGCTTCATTGAAGAGTTATGCCAGGTGAGAGGTAGCGGCCATTTTTTCAATGTTCTTAAAAAGTGCGGTTACACCGTTTAGAAAGCTTCGTAATCTTGTGAATATTTGAGTATTGAACTCAGCGTCCATAAAAACCCTATTACACAAGTTTTCACAATTTTTCGAAAAAATTTGAAACGGCAGCTATTTCCACCGTGACACCATATGTTTCAAGTTTCCACCGTAATCCTACAGTAATGAAGAGAGATGGGTGATTCGTTCTACAATGCAAATCTAAGTTGAAGCCAGCTCTACAAAACGGTACCTGAAGCAAGGCAAAAGACTTCATGGGAAGAGAGATATTAACGATCAAACGTTCGATACATTTTTTGGGACACCCTGTATGTGTGGCAAGTTCAAAGCGCCGCTTGGCGGCGCTTCAAACTGGCTGTGTGCGTGAAGTGGGACGTGACTAAAAGTTAAGATCTTTGAAGTTTTAGCGAAGTGAAGAGTAAAATTCTTGGCCACGTAACGACCCAGAGGTTATCAAAGTCAATTTGTCACGAATCCTTGTTTGCATGGAAGTTTCTAAAAATTTCCTCAACAAAAAGCAACAAATTTCTACTACCTTCTCACAGCCTCATCTATCCGCACCGTTGTCCGCTCGTATGTCTAAAATTTACTCAACTTGCGTTCTGCAAATTTGAGTATTGCTGTCTTTCCCGGGTTTTTTGAGCCAAATTCGTCTCCTCCTCCTCCCCCCCCTACCCTCCAATTCCTTACGTTTCGATAAAAACTACCTGAACTGCTCATCTTTTTTTGCATCCACACTTTTCGAATCTAACTCACTGTGATCAAAATGCTATTTACGTTTTACAGTCTGTCCTCATCCCATTCTGGCCAAAACTGATATGACGCGCTTTGCGACGTCACATTTTTGACTCAGTAGGCTATTTGCTAGAGGTGGTCGCGTTGGGCGCTGTTTGTTTCCCCATTTTCAATCTCTCGGGACTACTATAAACGCGCAAATGCAGCGCAAACTCTTTGCGCTGGTGGGCGGTTTCGGCCAACGTTACGCCTGATAACGATTGACACATACTGTATTTTCCAAAATTTCTTTTTCCTCCCACATCTTGCGAGGGTCCTCGGATAACGCATAACTTTATGCCGGAGTGTCCTTCTCACATTCGACAGAAAACTCCAGCCATGTACACTCCTGACTGTTCCCATCTGGCCCCTGCTCCTCACATTAAGTATCCCTCTACTGCAGAACAGGGCCCGGCAGGAGGTGGCATTTCAGAATTTTGAAAACGATATCCCTTTTGAGGCAAATTTCTTACGACTTCCCCTTTGACCCTATTTTTGACCCCCGTAAGTCCCTGACAAACAGATATACACAAATAATAAGATGGGCGGCCTTAGCGCTTATTATAGTAGTAATACCTGGCTTACCAGGTCCAGCCCGGGTCATCAAGGTTTCAGCTAAATGGGTTCATCCGCAAAGGAATCTATAAAAAACATAGGGTCAAGATTTGCACAAACTTTGACGTTTATATATCTAAGATACTACTCATTTATTAGTCAGCCGCGAAACTTTACAATTTATAATGACCGACTGCGATTGGAGCGCGCTTTCCGAGGCCGATCATAACGCTGTGAATGTATCGAAGAGGTGCCTTGGTGGTTTTGGAAGCGGATTTGAACATATAGTAATACTCTCGACCTAGTACACAATTATGTAAAGAAATCCGGGAAATTAGGTGAAGGGAAGCAGGGAGCCACCCCAGGTGGCTATATGGCGTGGCGGGGGAGCCACCTAATTTCGAAAAACACTTACCATTTTTCCAATTCACATAAGTTTCTCACAATTCTTCATACTTTTTTTTGTGCTCATGGTCCACCGACTACACAGCAAATTGGTGCCATATCGTTACTTGTGCATTGAAAACGAGCCTATTTTGTTATTTTCCTCTTACAAGAATTGCGATTTGAATTCCCGCCTGCGGGCAGGCTAGCGATCGGAGCACAGAATCTTCACATTGCTGGAATCTAAGTTCATAGGACAGTAGCATCAACAAGAAATGATGTTAAAGAATGATTTGTGCATTGTTTATCGGTAAACAAAGGGAGTCGTGTTTTGGGGTCCGGGGTCCGCCCCGGACCCCAAAACACGACTTCCCCTTTGCTTTTTCGGGCCAAGAACGATATCCAGCTTGTGAAAGCGCCACCCCGCCGGACCCTGCTGCAGAACTTCCACTTCCTCTGAACCTATTTTTATTTCTTCGCAAAATTGAGTCAAAGAAAATTTAACTTAACATTCTTGGATATATCTAGCCACTTTCCGAACTTCGCAATTCAGAATTTCAGAAATCCATACATTCCCTCTTTTTCTCCACAAAATTCTTAGAAGCGTGCAACCACTTCAGTTCCAAAACATTTGACTGTCAAAATTCTCCTTTGGTTCTACAAACTGACCAACACTCCTGCAGTCTCTTCCAAAGCGCTCCAAAATCACTAACTTTCGGCTTATCTTAGCGGACTCCGGATGTAAATTCTATGAAGATACCTACTAACAAAAGGCGTTTTAATTGGCAGCTGAAGCAATTTTTTTTGCTCATACGATTTTGAGACTATGATATACCTTAAACCACGCTAAATTTTGCAACTTTACACTTCTTATACAGGGTGTCCCAAAAGTATGTATGCACTGTTTGATCGTTAATATCTCTCTTCCCAATAATTCTTTTGCCTTGCCTCAGGTACCGTTTTGTAGAGCTGGCTTCGACTTAGATTTACAGTATGGAGCAAATCACCCATCTCTCTTCATTACTGTAGGATTACGGTAGGAACTTGAAAGATATGGTATCAATGTGGAAAAAGCTGCCGTTTCAAAAATTTTCAAAAGAATGTGGAAACTTGTGTAATAGGGTTTTTATGGACGATGAGTTCAATACTCAACTATTCACAAGATTGCGAAGCTTTCTAAATGGTGTAACCGCACTTTTTAGGAACATTGAAAAAATGGCCGCTACCTCTTACCCGACATAACTCTTCATTGAAGCATCATAATAAGTTAAGAACTTTACAATCAGAATCAGCAACTCTAATTAGCCTAGTGTGACAGTTTTCGGCCTGTCAATTCCTTTCTGAAGCAAAATATGGCCTTTTATGGCTCAAAACCCTCTTTGAAGTTTCTACCGTAATCCTACAGTAATGAAGAGAGATGGGTGATTCTTTCTATACTGCAAATCTAAGTTGAAGCCAGCTCTACAAAACGGTACCTGAAGCAAGGCAAAAGACTTATTGGTAAGAGAGATATTAACGATCAAACAATGCATACATACTTTTGGGACACCCTGTAGTACAGCTTTAGTTGATGGTTAGTGAAGCCAACAGTCCATCTTTCTCTTCATAGCTGAGATGTTAGCGGTAGATTCGATTAACATAGAGCTTTTTCGAGAAACTTTGGTCATGATCGCGGTGATCTGCTTTTGAATACTCTTGAACTTATCGGATTTGGAGAAAATTTAGAGGTAGAGTTCTTTTGTTAGTTTTACGCTATCCTAGCTAAGAGAAGTCTTTGCATCCAAGTCTAATGAAGTTTCAGAGCTATCTGCGTCACCACGCTGTTATTCTTTTGGAGGTATTGTTTCTTATTACAGTCCTAGCTATTTGAAAAGTTTGAATAGTGCTGAATGTCGATCGGATAGAAGCGTGCTGGCGCTTTAGTAGTATAGAGTATGATGATGAATTTTTGAAGGCAGAACAGATTTGTTGTGGTTTCTTTAGACGATACACTTGCTCAGCATTTCACAAACGAAGTTAGGAAAACTGCAACTTTCTTGCTGAAACTCTTAAAGGCAGCGTCCAGGCAGATCTGGACTTATGGGGCTTTTACTTGGAAAGTACTTTTGGGGCCCTAATTAAGGCATTGCCCAAGCGGCTGCTCATGTAGTGCTCTAACGGCTGAGATATTCCTCTCGAAACTGGACCCCGCGATCGTATTTCGCATGGATTCATGGCGCAAAGCATGTGTCCTGGCGCGAGCCATGAATCCATGCGAATACGATCGCGGGGGTCCAGTTTTGAGGGGAATATCTCAGCCGTTAGGGCACTACCAGAGGTGCGATGGGGGGAGCCGGGCTCACCAAAAGTGAAGGTGGTTCCAGCTACCACTGGCCGGCCAAAAGTGAAGGTGGTAGTGCCGGACGCTCACCTCCCAAAAACGTCGACGGGGGGGGGGGGGGGGAAGGAGGTGAGGGGGTGGGGGTTGGACGGACGAACAGAGCTATCTTTCTAGGTCAAGTCGTGACCGAACGGCTTTTTTTAGGGCCACAGATACGATGAATATTAAAAATATTTATAAATTTTATTCATGAAAATTTAAAATAGACGTGTTTAGTAAATGGTGTATTTGGAAGTAAAAGTTTGTTGGACTATACGGATTTTATTAAGTAAATTTTGTCATAACGTGCTGCGAAGGAAGTAGGTCGATCTAGGCAGTAACGGCCGAGAACTAGAATTTTGAATATTTAAATAGTGAAAAATCATGCAAAATTTCCACTGTTATAAATCTGTTGTTTGAAGATGTCAGCAGTTGCGACTTCATAGGTTTTAAAGAGTAAATGTTGCTCTATCAGCTAGTGAAGGAATCGGGTCGATTTAAGAGATAGTCGTTGAAAACCAGAATTCTAAAAATTTACGCCATTTTTGCGTGTTTTTTGACAGTTGACAGTTAAACTCTTATAAATCTTGAATGTGAAAGTGTGTGATGTTGCGACTTCATAGGTTTTATAGAGTAAGGTTTGCCTTATCAGAATATGTCTTGTCCGTTCCGATCCATTGAAACACTTCCGAGATCCAGAGTCATGAAAAAGCAGGTAAAAATCCGCTTTTTGAAATTCAACAGCTCATAACTTCTTCAGAATTGCACGAATCATGTTGCGACTTCATAGGTTAGATTCTTCTCATCAAGAGCTTTCAGATGATATATAATATGTGGGAGTTTCGCGCCTCTTACGGCATATGCCCGGGGGGGGGAGACTTTTTAGGCCAAAGTCTCCCCTGGCGGCCTCCAGCCAATACATTAAAATGGGCGAGGGGGAGACTTTGGCCTAAAAAGTCTCCCCCCCCCGGTCATAATTCGTAGGAGGCTCTAAACCCCCACATATTATATATCATCTGAAAGCTATTGATAAGAAGAATTCAACCTATGAAGTCGCAACATGATTCGTGCAATTCTGAAGAAGTTATGAGCTGTTGAAGTTCAAAAAGCGGATTTTTACCTGCTTTTTCATGACTCTGGATCTCGGAGGTGTTTCAATGGATCGGAACGGACAAGACATATTCTGATAAGGCAAACCTTACTCTATAAAACCTATGAAGTCGCAACATCATACACTTTCACATTCAAGATTTATAAGAGTTTAACTGTCAACTGTCAAAAAACACGCAAAAATGGCGTAAATTTTTAGAATTCTGGTTTTCAACGACTATCTCTTAAATCGACCCGATTCCTTCACTAGCTGATAGAGCAACATTTACTCTTTAAAACCTATGAAGTCGCAACTGCTGACATCTTCAAACAACAGATTTATAACAGTGGAAATTTCGCGTGATTTTTCACTATTTAAATATTCAAAATTCTGGTTCTCGGCCGTTACTGCCTGGATCGACCTACTTCCTTCGCTATACGTTATAACATAATTTGCTTAATAAAATCCGTACAGTTTTGCTAAGCTTTACTTCCAAATACACCATTTACTAAAAACCTTTATTTTAAATATATATGCCGCCGTATACATAAATATATGCTTTCAATAATCTTTTTTGCGTTTGTTTTGCTTATTTTCCTTCTTTGTCGTCCAGCGAAAAATTTTTTATTCCAAAAGTGAAGGTGGTCACCCCGTACCAGCTCAAAAGTGAAGGTAGGGGGAGACTTGGCTCCCCCTATCGCACCTCTGGGCACTACCTGAGCTGCCGGTTGGGCAGTGGCTTAGTTAGGGCCCCAAAAGTACTTTCCACGTAAAATCCCCATAGGTCCAGACTTGCCTGCACGCTGCCTTCAAGGAATCGTGCTCAAAAATTGGAAAAAAATCAGCGGGAATTTGGTGCGGTTTGTTCAAGATGGAAAAAACCTTGAAAAACCTTTGCTTTGAAATTTGATGACCTTTCCTAATGATGGTTTTGGCGTAGCTTTCATAGGATGAAAAACCTCTAAGCACTTGATGAAGAACTTGGAAAGACAGCAACCTTTTTTAGTATAGGCTAACAAATCTTTTAGAACTGGTGATTTCAAACGAAGTGCGCTTGCAAAAAAATCATGGATCAGTCCATGCTCAAGAAGCCAAAAATTTGTGAAAAACTTTCAAAAAAAAAGATTTTTAAGAATTGGATGAGATCACACTTAAAAAAATAAATGGGACAGACTACGTTCACCAAATACGGATTTGGCGCAACTTCTTCGCTATAGGAAACACAAAAACACTGGAATCAAACAACCATACGGTGTTTTTTTCTTCTTTCAACTAAAAAAGTATTAATTATCTGATAAAGAAGCCTAAAATTTGCAGCTTTTTTGCTTAAAAAATATTATGCATTTTGTGAACATACTAGGTTGGTCCGAAAATTCTGTCCCACCATTTTCAAAAAATCGTAACTTCTTCACAACACAATGTTTTTGCAAGAGTAAAACCATACTGAAAACACCAATTCGTGCACTTTCTAAAACTACCTTGGCTGCTATTCACTAAGCTCCGAATGCAGAGAAAAAATTGGAAAAAGGAAATCACTTCAATTTTTAAGCAAGCCTGTTGAAAAATCCAAAACTGTGCCATAAAATCCAAAACAGGCAGTATCCTAGGTTTTTTGATCCCCTCTTTCCAGCTGAGCAAAACTCGCGCTGATCAAGCCTTTTTGAAAGAAGTTATGATTTCCAAGAAAAAATGCCAAATCAGTTTCTTAAGAGAATTGATTTTTTGACATTTTTTCAAAAAATCATAACTTTTCCGAAAACAGTTAGATCAGCGCGAACTTTGCTCAGCCAGAAAGAGGGGGTAAAATAGTCTAGGATACTGGCTGTTTTGGATTTTATGGCACAGTTCTAGATTTTTTAACGGGCTAGCTTAAAATTTCCGAACTCGAAGTAATTTCGTTTTCCCAATTTTACCTCTGCTTTCAGAGCTTACTAGAGAGCAGCCAAGGTAGTTTTAGAAGGTGCATGGGTTGCTGTTTTCAATGTGGTTATACTCTTGCAAAAACATTGTGATAGGAAGAAGTTACGATTTTTTGAAAATGGTGGGACAGAACTTTCGGACCAACCTAATATTGGTACGAAAAGTATCAAAAACAGAGCTCTGAATTAAAGAGTAAGACAAAATAGAATCTTCAAGATTTACTTGATGCAATTTTCTGAACAGACGCGTCAGTGGTATTGGAACAAATTGAAAATTTGGAGTTTAAGCTACTCAGGTGCCTTCTGCGAACATTACATCAGCAAAAATAGTGTTGGGGAGTCACAAATTCTCTTTCAGAAAACAATGCTTGAGGAAACACCTGCACGTGTGCCTCCTATACCATCTCAATACTTACACGATTACATAAACTTATGTTTATGAAAGACTTTCTGACAGTAAGGCGGTAGAAATTATGAAAAATTTCGCAAGCTTTTCAAATATTTTTCAATCAGTTAGATTTTCATGACAATATCTCTGTACAAAATGACGCTCACGAAATAACGCCTTCTTGCTCGCAAAATATTCAGCTACTTTCAGGGCTAAAAATAGCGTAACAAAATAATCAAGTAATTTCGGACCTCGATGACTACTATCCCTGCTTCTTAGACTTTGAGTTTGGTGAGAAAACTTGAAAAAAGGGAAGAAACGTGTAATGGATTTCTTTACAGACAAAAATGCAACGCTTGCAAATAGCAGATGGTTTTTATGTCAGATGCATGTTTGACTTTGCAAAAGGAGGGATTTTCGGCGTTGGAAATAAACAATATGTGTTACAAAAAAGTCCGTCTCAAATTTTCAGGTACTTTTTCACATGACAGCAGTTCGACTTTCACAATATTTTTCGTACGACATTTTGGTGCAAACTTGCCTTTTCATAAGACGTTCTCCATTTTCTTCCAAATTAGGTACAGAACTGCTGAATGAAATAAATTGCGCGCTTCTTGGTTTTTTCATCTATACTTAGACGTATGTCAAAACTATCAGTGTTTTCTAGGCAATTATACTGAAGTATGATTCTTATATGTAATTGCATGTTGGTTTTGCAAAGAGAGCTTTTCGACTTGACTATTTTGTTATTGCACGAAGCTTAGGCCTTTTTCAAATGACCTTCAACGCTAGATTGTGGATTGCAACCCAATCGCGCTTGCTATTGTCTCGTATGTGCTAATGTTTAACTTTTTTTCTTAAAAAGGTTTGATTTTTACAGTGAATTTAAGGATTTTCATGTGAAGATACGTTCAGCATGCTTCATTCGCTTCTTTTGCTTCATTTTTGTGGAAGGGTTTTTTCCAGAGTAAAATTTGAAAATTTTCAATGAGATACGTTTGGTAATGAAGACAAAGATGGAAAATGGTGCACAATAGGAAAATGGACAATGAGTGATATGATTTTGCTTGATTTTTGAGGAAAGGTTCAATTTTGAGAGTAAATTTTGTTTTTGCACGTAAAGATACGTTTGGTGATAAAAACAGTGATGAGTGGTGCACCAATTAGGAAAGTATTGAGGAGATGTAATGCAGATGTGATGTTAAGTATTGTCACCTACCTGAAGATGCTATCCGACGTTTGCTTATTTTCGCAAATGAAGCAAAATGTAAAGCGCTTGAGATAAATCGACCGCTAACAGCGTTATAGCCGACGGAATTGGGGTTGTGTTTAGCTTGACGTCGTGATAAACATCACCGAAGCTGACGGAACACCGAAGATCGCACAAAGCATCATACCACTGATGACGTCATAGGTTGCGCTTAGGTTGAATGTAATGGTGAACAGTATGGAAGCGAGCGAAAGTGCAAAAATTAAGACAAAGATCTGGGCAAACATCCATGGCCGATTGTTGAAGTGCAATGGTCCCCCCTGCGCTTTATTATAGAGTATGATTGTGATAGTACATTGTAGCCCCAACCCCACCTTCCAAATCATGCCGTAAGTCCTGCAAAGAAGCTTTAAAACCCCACAAGCCCCGCCCACTTCCATTGAGTGGGCAGGACTGGTGGAAGTTTGAAGCACTTACGGGACTTAGCACATGAATTGGAGGGTGGGGTGGGGGCTACGGTATAATTGGAAGCCCTACTACCTAACATTACCAAAATCTGACTGAGGTCCATTCTGCGGACCCACTGCCTTTAACTCCTTTCAGTGAATCATTTTGCTGGTAAAGAGAACAGATATCGAATGAGCATCCAAAGACGCCAGTTGTAAGCATAGGACCCTGCGAGATAGTATTATGTCTCGTGGGCTCAACTGTCAACCACTTCCACTATGCGAAGCTGTAATGGGGCGTTTTAAAAACGAATTGCATTTCCTTGATGAATAACGGCATAGCTTTGTTAAAAAAACGGGTATAGGGCCATGCATGATCGCGAGAGTCGGACGTGCGTACGGCCGCGCACGTATCCCAAGACTCTGGTAGGTGCCAGACTTACCCTGCTCAACAGGTTTATTCGGTTCACCTCCTTTGTTATTGGTCATGGTCAGTGCATTGATTTGACCAATAGCGAATGAATGAACCGGACGGAACGGTTAAACAGGGCAAGCCTGGCACCTGCCCTATGACATCAGACGTGTGCGGCGCAATGGCCGTACGCACGTCCGACTCCGCCATCATGCAGACCCCTATATGAAAAAATGGCACGAGAGAGAATGAGGATAAGGAAAGGATTTGATGACAGAAGTAATGAGTTTATGAGTATTAACTCGATGCACGGAGCAAAAAAGCAGGGTCATAAAAACTGGTCCATAAATTGTAATCTTTTTTTTTGTCGTAGTTAGATTATCATTAAGTCCACTATCACCTGTGCTGAGCACCGGTACGAGCACATATGGAAGATCAGTGTTAAGATAATGTATTGTTAGGCCTGTATAATGAACGCGATTTTGAGTTTGAATTTGTGCACTGCTTGTTCAGATTACATGTTTTATACAGGGTGTCCCAAAAGTAAGTACACACTTTTCAATCGTCAATATCTCACTTCCCAATGGGTCTTTTTTTGCCAGTCAGCCACCATTCTGTAGAGGAGGCTTCAACTTAGAGTCGGTATCGAGCGAATCGCCGTTTGCTCTTCGTTACTCTAGGATTACGGTAAAAACTTCCGGCATGTGGAACCATTGTGAATATGCCATCTAACAAAATTTCTTTCAAAAAATCTGAAAAATTTTGTACTAGGATCTTCGTGCACGATGATTCCACTACACAATTTTTTACGAGTGTTTTCAGCTTTTTTGATGGTGTAATCACATTTTTGACAAATGCTAGGAATTCGGTTTTTACTTTTACCTGGGACAACTTTGGAAAGAAGCATTACAGAAAAGTGGAAATTTCATATTTAAAATCTTCCATTACCATAGTATAAGAGTTTTTGGCTTGCTTGGTTTTGTTCCAAGACAGTTTATGGCTTCTAATGGCCTAAAATACTTGTCGAAGTTCTCACAGTATCCTACAGTAACGAAGAGCTCGTGGGCGGGCTCGGCATAGCTCGCCAGGGGTCAGGAATATCGTTTCTAGGACAAAAAGCAAAGGGGACATTGTTTATGTGGCCGAAATAACACAAAAATTGCGACGTCTTTTTTTAGTCGACGTTCCGTTTTTTCAAGGGTTTTTACGTTCAAGGGTTAGGGTCAAGGAGAACTTCTTACGAAATTTTCAAGATCGAAGAGGTCTTCGTTTTGAAATCCTGATGCCAGCTCGTGCCAATCCCTGTTCGTAGGCCTGTTGCTGTATAGCAACCCCCTCATAAGACTACTGGAATATAGGCGATTCGCACGCAAAGACTGCGGACGTAGCGGCGTCTCCCGATCGAGGCTATTTCGTTTCTCTTACAATCTGCTATCTCTCACATGCACGAACTATCCTGGCCGGACGCAACGGCGCCCAGTCTTTGCGTATGACGAATCGTATTACATATGTGCGCACATGTTACAGTGTGCGGCCTATGCAGTACCTGCGCATTGTTCAAGGTTTCCCAAATTGGATCTAGAGGAGTTTGCCAACCTCCATAACAATTTTCTCACCTCCTGGTCGCACGAAAGCCACATGGAGATTCTATATTCTCGGTCGGTAAAGTAAACTTGCGTTTCTTGTGTTTCTCGTTGGGTCAAAATAAATGCTTACCAAAAGACTTTTAAATCTTCTGATGTGCGATATCTTCTGATATAAGATTAAAAAGCCTATGAATCGTGTAGAAATTTTCAAAATCATTGACTTAGCTAGTCCACTTAGTCGTCATGTCAATGAGTGATGTAAGGTGCGACATTTGATTAGAAGCATTGTTCCTTTGACAAGCTCCATTTTCCTGCCTTCCTATCTCCTTTACAGTAGCCTTGCTGAAATTCGTGCTTGACATAAATAATGATAAAGTATGGGGGGTTTGGAATCTTCAACACACACACGACAAGGCCGATTTTTCGATCACTGCTTCAGACCAGAGCCTTTTTCGCTTTGTCAAACTTACGACCACTCGTGGATCGTATTGTCCGAAATGGTAGTCTTTTTGGAAAAAGTTCTAAAATATCTCCGAAAATACGCCAAGAGGAGCTATCGAAGGCGCTAGATATCAAAATATGATTATTTCAGTTATTGGCAGTATGCTGTAGGATTACGGCAGTCATTCTGTAGAAACCTAACATCATGGTTGTTCATGGAAAAAATTGTGTTTGGGTTTATTTCACGCGCTGATCACGATACAACACCGCTCACATTTTTTGAAAAATAGACGCGAATGTATGGACATGTGGATGAATTCTGAATCCAAAACACTATTTGATTCAGCTCGGCGCGAGAATCTTGTGATATATTGGGAGTGGGGGTACGATGTCTTCGATATTCCATTTCCAGTTTTTTCAATTTGTTCTGCGGAGGTCCATTCGCGAATATGTGAAGCAACGCCTACCCAACATAGAAGACTTTACTAAGTGCTAATCGTAATACTGTTCTTGTAGATTATTTTGCGCTAAAAAATAGGCTCAGACTTCTTTCCAAAGGAGACAGAAGCGTTGGTGAATTTTGGAAAAATCACGCGCTTTTAAATTTTACTCGCCATATCCTCCTTCGCAATAAGTATATTTTGAATCCGAAAACAGCGCTTTGCTCAGCTCATCAAAGCGAATCTTCTCATATACAGCATGTCCTTGATATTTCGATTTCAGTATTCTTGTATCTTTCTGAGGACGTCTTTTCGCGAAGGTGTAAAGCAGCGAGCATTGTCCCGAGCACATTTCAGAAAGGATCTTTCGATAGCACTTTTTCTGTAGATTATGATGTGCTAAATAGTAGCCGCAGGTTTCCTTTCAAAGAAAATAGAACGGCTGGTGAATTGTGGAAAAATCTTGTCGTCGTGGGATTGGTTGAGCGAACTTCCAAGGTTGATAACACTTCTTTATTCGCTAACGTTTCGGCGCTTTCGCCTTCTTCAGAGCCTGCAAGCCGAAAGTATATGAACTTACTCGTCCAGACGTCAACAATAGATAAAGTATCATTCAAGAACAAGGCCAATGCTAAACAAAACCATATTCACAAGCACAGTACTCACCTTAGATAGCACAAGACGTCTATGTCTTGTGCTATCTAAGGTGAGTACTGTGCTTGTGACTACTGAGTACTGCGCGTTGCTCCTCTTTCGCTCTGCGGCGCAGAGCGAAAGAGTAGCAACGCGCAAATCGTTTGGAAACTGCAGCAACCGCGTCCTTGCCGGTAATACCATTTCCTCGCTTATATTACAAGCCGCAGGAGCCTGACAGCACCGCAGATACAAAGTTTCGCGTTTTTGCCACCGCAGTCTTCTCCATTCTTAATAATTTCTCCAAAAAACGCGAAAATAGTAATTCAACTACTGCGCAGCGCCGCGGCCTACGCGAAATCCGTGACCTATGCAACGCCCGGGAGATAAGGATTTCAGTGAGCGATAAGGGTGGCGAGTTCGTAGTGATGTCACGTGAAATGGACATGGCAATCACGCAATCACACCTGGCAGACGATACGACCTACGCGCTCTCATCAGCTGATGAGTTTGGAAAACAATACCGCCGCCTTAACAGGATTTGGTCTGATATTGCGCGGTCTGCGGGGCTTAACAGAAGCTTAATAGCACGTCTTAAAAGCGAGATGCCTATCTGTCCTGTGCTCTACACTTTGATAAAGACGCACAAACCTCCGGCGGCAGGGCTTTCTTCAAACAATGCATGCGATTACAAAGTTCGACCCATAATCAGCGGCATTGGGGGGCCAACAGACAAAATAGCATGGTTCCTTAACATAATTCTGTCACAGCTGCTCCAATTCGTCCCTGCGCACCTCAATAGTACTAACATGCTCCTTGATCGCCTCCGTACAACACAGCTTAGCCGCGACTGCGTCATTGAATCATTCGACGTTACATCGCTGTATACCAATGTATCCAATGATGCTGCACTTCAAGCTAGCTCGAGTTGCTATCTGAGCACCAAGCCTCTCTTAACTTGTACGGTCTTAGCATCCACGGAATAATGACCCTGCTACACGAATGCTTGCAATGTTCAGTCTTCCGATGGTCGGGCCAATATTACAAACAGATTAGAGGCTTGGCAATGGGGCAACGTCTCGCGCCTACTTTGGCAATCATTTTTATGTCTAAAATAGAAGCGCCAGTGCTGCAGCGAAAACCCCTGCTCTACGGTCGCTACATAGATGACTGCTGCGTCATATGCCCAACTCAAGCCGAAGTAGATGCTTGCTTCCAAATATTAAACCAGCAGTCACCAAACATCGTTTTCACCAGGGAGAAGCCTACTGGGGGGTGGTTGGCGTTTCTGAATGTGCGGATCCATCTAGCAGGCGGCAGTTACAAAACTAAGTGGTATCGCAAACCCAGCAGTAAAAACATCTTGGTGCATTCTTTGTCTGCACATCCAAATAGCACCAAACGGTCTATTGTGGGCAACATGTACAAAACAGCTCTGCGGGTATGTTCCGGCAGCGACGAACGATCGTACTCCATCGCCTTGGCCCACAGGATTGCTGCTTCCAATGGCTATGCCACACTTGAGCACAACCGTGGAGCACGCGGGTCTTCTCGGAGCAGAGCCCATGGTATGAGCACTGATAACGAGATCCCCTTCTGTCTGCCATTCATCTCTGATGAATTGAGCAGGGCAGTGCGGCGAGGCGTACAGCAGGCGGGTTTGCACGGCGTGGTAAGAGTGGTCGATATTCCTCCCGCTAATCTCAAACGCCAATTGGTTCGCGATCGAGCTTATGACCGCATATGTACCACTCCAAACTGTATGGTTTGCCCGTATGGTAGATGTGGGGACTGTATGCTAGCCGGGGTTATCTACCTCATTACATGCTTATCATGCGGTGACTTTTACATTGGCGAAACAGGACGTCCGCTTTGCTGTCGCGTTAAGGAGCATTCAGATGGTTTAAATAAGCTCAAAGCAGCTACGCCACTAGGGGAACATCGCATAACGCGCCATGGTGGGGCTCCTATACAAGTTACTGTAAAGATCTTGTCGTTAGAACCCGAGATCCTTACGCGCAAAATACTAGAAGCGTTTTGGATTAGCGCCAAAAATCCAAAAATAAACCGGAAGGAGGAGTGTACCGCCATAAAGAGAGAACTCGCGCCTTATCAGTCCCTATGCGGATTCGAATATGAGGCCGGGTCATCCAGGCACGTATAAAAGAGCTGAGGTTGAGTCTTGTGTATAGTGGTGGTCCTCGGACTTCCGTCTTGTGCTATCTAAGGTGAGTACTGTGCTTGTGAATATGGTTTTGTTTAGCATTGGCCTTGTTCTTGAATGATACTTTATCTATTGTTGACGTCTGGACGAGTAAGTTCATATACTTTCGGCTTGCAGGCTCTGAAGAAGGCGAAAGCGCCGAAACGTTAGCGAATAAAGAAGTGTTATCAACCTTGGAAGTTCGCTCAACCAATCCCACTACGAGTATCCACCATGCCAAGGTTAAGAGACAGCCGAACCTGGACAAATCTTGTCGTCCCAAATTCTACTCGCCATATCCGCAGGATACGAAGCTATCTTGCTAAGCAGATGTGAGTTTCGAAATCAGCAGGTCGGATAACCTCTGTGAGCAAGTCCTTCGATATGTTCGGGTTATTCCATCTTTTCTCGTTTTACGCTCCAGAAGCTCGCCGATGGATTTTGGTCAAAATGTTGATGCTCTTGAATTGTAAGGAAACTTCGGTTATAGAAGTTTTCGAACACGCTCTTCACGAAAATCGTGGTCTTTGAGGATTACAGGGTCTTTTTGGAGAATTACGGTGAGGTGACGGTAACTGCATCACGAAAGTGCGTAACTTTGGCCGCACTTCTCTCGTATCTGCCAGAAACCTTGCTTGCTTGCTTCTCTCAGTCAAAGTTACTAGGAATTGTGTTATCGAATGGTGCATTACTCAGGCTCCAATCTGTGAAATTCGCCGAGTTACGAGCCTACGAAAACACGTTCTATGAATTTTGCCCAAAATGTAAAGATCGCATATTTCGTCGAAATTCCTCCGTGAGCGCTTGTATGACGCTCATTGCAGATTATGTTCGCTTCGTCGAACGAATTCCACTGTACTGGATATGGTGCTTGCTTCAGCTTCAAGTTCAATTGAATATCAAAGCTATTTCGTGGCTAGAGCTCAAAGCACCAAATCTAACACAATAAGATCCATTAAAAATGTGGAAGGATTTAGCGCATTGTACAAGCGCTCACGGAGGAATTTCGACGAAATATGCGATCTTTACATTTTAGGCAAAATTCATGAAAACGTGCTTTCGTAAACTCGTCTCGGCGAATTTCACAGATTCGAGCCTAAGTAATGCACCATTCGATAACACAATTACTAGCTCAGACACTCGCGGTTGACTCGCGCAGGGCAAAACGAGGTGTAGCCATTGAATGCGTGGGCGACTCGCGAAATCGGTGTCGCGGCAAAATCAGGACACCTGGTTCTGTGTTGCGGCAAAAGTGCGCGGCAAAATCGGGGCAAAATCGGGACACCTGCGCGAGACACCAAAATGTCGCGATCGCGTTCAGAGCACGCGGTCTACGCCCTTACTGAAAGCTTTTTGCGTTCTCTAAGCGCTCTCTCATGCCTTCCTTTTGACTTACCTTGAGTCCTTTTCTCAGTCAAAATTACTAGTAACTTTGACTGAGAAAAGCAAGCAGGCAAGGTTTCTGACAGATACGAGAGAAGTGCGGCCAAAGTTACGCACTTTCGTGATGCAGTTACAGTCACCTCACCGTATCTCTCCAATAAGACCCTGTAATCCTCAAAGACCACGATTTTCATGAAGAGCGTGTTCGAAAACTTCTATAACCGAAGTTTCCTTACAATTCAAGAGCATCAACATTTTGACCAAAATCCATCGGCGAGCTCCCGGAGTGTAAAACGAGAAAAAAGGAATAACCCGAACATATCGGAAAACTTGCTCGTAAAGGTTATGCGATCTGCTGATTTTGAAACTCACATCTGCTTAGCGAGATAGCTTCCTATCTGCGGATATGGCGAGTAGAATTTGGGAAGACAAGATTTTTCCACAATCCACCAGCCGTTCTATTTCCTTTGAAAAGAAACCTGCAGCTACTATTTAGCAGATCATAATCTACAGAAAAAATGCTATCGAAAGATCCTTGCTGGAATGTACTCGGGACAATGCTCGCCGATTTACACCTTCGCGAAAAGACGTCCTCAGAAAGATACAAGAATACTGAAATCGAAATATCAAGGACATGCTGTATATGAGAAGATTCGCTTTGATGAGCTGAGCAAAGCTGTTTTCGGATTCAAAATATACTTATTGCGAAGGAGGATATGGCGAGTAAAATTTAAAAGCGCATGATTTTTCCAAAATTCACCAACGCTTCTATCTCCTTTGGAAAGAAGTCTGAGCCTATTTTTTAGCGCACAATAATCTACAAGCACAGTATTACGAATAGTACTTAGTAAAGTCTTCTATGTGGGGTAGGCGTTGCTTCACATATTCGCGAATGGACCTCCGCAGAACAAATTGAAAAAACTGGAAATGGAATATCGAAGACAACGTACCCCCACTTCTAATATATCAGAAGATTCTCGCGCCGAGCTGAATCGAATGGTGTCTTTGGATTCAGAATTCATCCACTCTGAAGCGAGATATGGCCACGCGACGCTGATGTATGGACATGTCCATACATGTATAAGAATATCAGAATCTAACATTTTCGTAAACCACATGCTACAAAACCCATATATGTAAGAAAACAGCTTCCTGGGATGAACATGCAAAAAATCAGTTAAAGTCAGTCTCTTGCCCGTCCCGTATTTCTCGTGCATGTACACTTGAATATTCACAAGCAGCATCATTCTGCGAAGAATTTGAGCTAAAGTCTGTACCTTATCCCTATCTACGGTATCACTGCCTAACATCATATTACAGTATCCCGAGCCCGGACCACTCTGGCTGGTGCTTCGCCAAGGTGTCCCCAATCATCTGCCAAAACTCCACAAGATTCCATTTTAAATTAGCAAAGCTAAAGCTTCAGAAATCTTACGACCCAATGGTGGGTCGTATTGTCGTCAATGTGTTGATATCCTATGCGAGCATGCGCTGAACATTCTGCTTCAACCGAAGGGCAATTGAATACGTGCGAGCCGTTACAGTGATGGGCTAGCCAATTACCAAGTCAGTGCTTTCATCTTTGACTGCTCTGTTGCTAACTTACCGTCCCGAAGGATACACGGTTTGGTTGGTCCACGGTCGCGGCGAATCTTGTCCGACTCCGGTTAAAGCGGTGCCGCGCACCGCTGCGCTAGTCGTCTCTCTAGAATATTATGGTTTTTCCATTTAAGCTTCGTTGCTTTTGTGAGATATGGAATCTTGGCTATGTTATAGTCACGAGACTTCAAGTGTGCAGGTTACATCACACTTCTGCAGTAGTCTTTTCCATACAAAGTAAATTAAATGGATCATATACGGCTGCAATTTACTAGGATGCCGCGAGATCTTGCTTTATTATGAGTCATTTCCTCAAAGCTTGACGAGTGGAAAGAACAGTAAGTGAAGAAGTGACCAGGTAGCTCTATCTCTAGTTTTCTCGGTGAGTTCTCCGAAATTTTTTCACTGTTCCCTAAAGTCACTTTGTGCTTTAACCGCAAAACCTAAGTGTTCAATTGTGCAGATAATCCTGATAAGTATGGATTATCTGCACAATGGTCAGACACATGTAAGACAAAATGAATGACGAATGGAATTATTCTCTGTGTATTGCATGTGCCTGTTCAAACATACCTTTACTCACGCTCCTAAAGCTAACTTTTGCACGTGCGTGTGGCATAAGGGAGAAAACATTGATTTTCTTCTTTTTGCCGAAGTTATGCTGCCCTAAATAGGCGGTTTTATAGTATAAAACTCAAACGTAGATACATCATGAATCTTCTTGTACAATTTTAGTCTTTGACAAGGATCGAATTCAGCTTGAAATCCTCGAAAGAGGGGCTTTTCGCATTTTTGCCTATTTTGACCCAATTGCGTTTCTCTTTCAGGAGAAAACACAGCAGCCGTACATATAGACGTCCCTGGAACACTTTTGAACAATTTTTTTTTCAGATTTAGAAACATTTAGGTCTTTATAGATTTTGGCTTCTCTATGTGAAACGAACTTTGTGCGTATTTTGTAGCTTGTAAAGCTTGCTTGGCTATAACGAGATATACCGCAAAACCTTTTAAGAGAGCAAGAAGAGCGTGACTTATTGGATAAGAAAATGAAAACCGGAAAAGGTTATGAGACAACCTACATTATTTGTATTTTTGAAGAAACGCTAGAAGATGTTGTAGAATTTTGCGTCGTCGCACAAGAATTTGACTGGAAGGAGTTCATATCGTTATAAATAGTCATCTTGCTACGCAAAGTGAGCTCAAGAAATTTGAAGTATATAAGCGCAATTGAAGACTACATTTGTTGAATCCCATCACACCACATGATGAGGGAAAACATATAGACTGCTTTGTTTCAGCGCGTTGTTATAAATGCTACAAATTATTGATGATCCATTCGTGCTATCATAATTAATACAAGCTTAATGGCGTGCAGTTCAATCATTATTTGGATACCATGAAGATTAGCAGTGTGTTTAGTGCACTCTTTCTTGTTGCAATATTGTACGTCAATATATCGATCGCGACGAGAATTGTTGTAAGTTTGCATACTTTTCAACAAGATCATTGTCTGTGAACACATAGATTTGTAGAAGAGTAAGGTATACATAGACGAGTCGCGCACAGAGAAATAGAGTTTGAGTGAAAAATCGCGTACAGCCAGAAAGTTGGAAGCACCTAGCGACCAGTTGTCTGTATATGCTAATCAGTGCGCGCCCCTCCTTTTCACGAATTCTTTCCCTGAGGATGGCGTATAGTAGATCCAAAAATTCTGTCGCATTCTGGTCGACAGATGAGAGCTTTTCTATTTTAGTGTATTCGTACAGCCTTGCAACTGCTATTTCTAACTCTATAAGTTCTCCAATATCCTTTCAGATTATGTCCACATTGCACTTGAGAATGAGCAACGTTTACGATTTCTTACTCACAAGGGAATGGTCAGAAGTCGAAGTGGCCAATGCAAACAAGCTGCATACCATTCGATGCAGCATAGAATGCTGACTTTGAATCTATTTTTCTTATCTGCAGAGCGCCTTTGTAGGCGAAGTTATGAGCAGCTTTACTGCGAAAAAACCGTATACAAAAATTGCGAGACTAGACACACTGTTGCCGTTTTAGCTCAACTTTGAGTATGAGCCATATGAAGTGACCTAGTTGCATGTTTTGGTCCAACATTGAGCCGAGAGTGGCTATGTACGGCCAAGTTTGACCTTTACACGCACGATTTCCTAGCAAAATTATGGCCTTTAACGGCTTATAATTTCATCCACAAAAGCGCTCTGCAGATAAGGAAAGCAGATTTAAAGTCAGCGTTTTATGCTGCATCTAATGGTATGCAGCTTGTATGGATTGGCCACTTCGACTTCTGACCATTCCCTTGTCAGCAGGAGCAGCCATGATTTGCGACTGCTACGTTCAAAGGCTGTATCAACTTTTTGTTCGCGATCACACTGAATTTGTTCACGCATACTCGTTAGATAACTTTTCATGTGCTTGGGACCAAAATCGTGATGAATCACTGATCACCTTCAGCTGCCCATAGATATATGGGCAGCTGAAGGTGATCATCATGATGCTGATATTCGTTGACGACTGCCCCTAATCGTGCATTTACACCATCGTTGGCGTGCCTCTTTGGAGCATTTCCAGCTGACAGTACGCTGCAGCGCGCCAAGACTTCGTACCTTGCAACAACACTTGTCATAGCCGACGCTACCGTAATGTTCTATTTCCATCTCCTCTGCCAAAGTGTCGTAGCCGACGCTACCATAATTGTTATTCGATGATCATGTACTGATGTTTTGTAGGATTCCGCGAAACGTTCGCAAAACAGTGTTTTTGTCTTGTTTGCTATTGCATTCAACAAAAGAAGCTGCCAGCTGGCAGCCTCTCGAATACTTACAGTTTGGCTCCTCCCTTTTAGAGAGTCAGTTGCGATTGAGTTGTAAGCCGGAGAACCCGGCTTGGAAATAAAGAATTAATCCAACTGTGTCCGATAGAAGCACGGTAATCAAAAATCCACTGAACCCCAGCACAACACTATCCCTTAGCCTCTTTTGTTGAGTATTTCACATCGTTTTTCCTTCTTAGTTTACGTATTTCGGTACATTCGTTCTCCCTTTCTCCTAGTATCTCTCGATGTTCGAATATCCTACGTTTTTTTCTGATGAATACTAAAAGGTAAGAAGAAAATTTGCTTGGGCACATTGAATTTTTCTCCCTTTTTGCCCATCAAACAATCTTTTTCAAAATGGTGAACCATCGCCTCGGGCAAAATTTAGTGAAAGGGTGTGCTTTGTCCATAAACAGTGGTGATTATTATGGATTTTCCTTAGATGAGGCCACTCTAATCTTTATTTCAACAGTCCTACATGGTGTTCCTAACCTAGGAGCTCTGAATTAATCGCTTCAGTGGTTTGTCCTATTAAGAATGTCAAATCATTGTAAAACATCGAAGAAAACATGCAATCCTAATCATAGCCATGATTTCCACCACTGCAACTACAAAGAAGGTCATTCTTTTCTCTGGTTTGCTCGCGGCGATAATCTCACATAGGCGGTAGAACGGCTAATTGCCTGAAATGAAAAATAAGAAGAAAAAAGAACGACGTGGAATGCTTAAGTCAACAAAAGAATTAAAGGGTAGGGATGCTGCGAGCTACCAAGTCCCCGCGCGCTGCGGCGTACTGTCAAGCTGGAAATGTCCAAAAAGGCATGCCTGCGGTGTTGTGAATGCACGAAACGAGCAGTCGTCGACGGATATCCTTTACCTAACCCGATACAGCCCCTCCGCAGCTTAATTGCTCAGACATGTCCACCGGCCAGCAAGCGATCGGAGAGGCCTTTCGGCCGGTGGCCGCGTCATCTCGGGTGGAGTTTACTGCAGCCCGACGACCTTAAACCCCTCTGGCTGGCGTCTTTTGCGACCCCGTAAAAGCGCGAGAAAAGCATTGGAATGAACCTGTTGTCAAAAACTAGCTAACTTTACTGCTCCCTAAACAGTTATCAAGTGACATTCGTCGAGTCGATTTGTGCTCACATCCAGCGGAGCGGGAGCACAAATCGACCGACGAATGCCACTGGATAACTGTTTAAGAAGCTCTTAGACCGCGCTGGTTGCAGCTATTTTGAACCGAAGGCAGTGGGTCAAGAAATTGTCTTCTTGACGTGCTCATTAATCAATCCACTTTTCTGCGCTTTTTATATCTTTTTCTATTTTTCTGTCATAGACTGGTTTCGAGGTACAAGTCTCTGCATAATGGCTGCTCTAAGACTTGAAACATCGCCATTGAGGACAAATGCGCTATGTATTCCCTAAGTTTACTTGGATAATAAAGTGGACTATTTGTCGCGTTTTTTTCAGTTTTTATTGAGCTCGAGTCTTGTGCTTTTGTGAGCGATGCGGTTTGAAAAGTTCAATATTGGAGAGAATTTGTGCCGATCCAAGGTTGATGCATGGACGTAAGCATGGAAACGCATCACCCACAACAAACTCAGACACTGGAAGCGGACGAGCCGTGGCCCCAAAAGGCCTTTCCGGCCCGCTCGCGGCCTTGATTTGGGGGGTGGCCGGAGTGCGGCCGACCCGCGGCCCTGTCATTATGTCGTTATCATTTAAAAAAAATAAAAAATAAAAAAAAATAAAAAAATAAAATATAAATAAAATAAATAGATATAAAAAATTGTTGTAGAGCCGTCCCTTATACTGGAACTTGCTCGCTCACTACAGGCTAGGTCGATATGGTCTCTGTGGTTGCGGCGTACCCGCCGCACTTTGATATATTTGTGTGTATTGTTCTCTAGTTATTCCTAGTGAACCCTCGGCATGTACGCCGATAGGCAGAGGAGGAACTCTTGTGTTTTTCTAATAAATCGTCAACGACTCAACGCGTTCTACTACAACTGGCGATCAGGATCAAGGACAAGAAGCCTCCACCGACCAAGGAGCAGAAGCCTCCATAGATCAAGGACAAGAAGAGTTGCTGCAGCTCGGATCGGGGAGGAAGCTGTCACAGGTCGAGGACAGCCAAACAAGTAAGCTCTGCTAAGAAGATTACTGATTCAACAGAGGAAGTCGTTGAGGAGAGGTCCCGACTCCCTGGAGAAGGTCCTATCAGTCATGGTCGACCAGATGCGGCTCAGACAGGAGGAGATGAAGCTGCTATGCAGCTTCAGCAGGAACAAGTGCAGGCTCGTCTACAAGCTCAACAAGAGCAAATGCAAGTGCAGCTGCAGGCGCAACAGGAGCAAATGCAAATGCAATGGCAAGCACAACAGGAGCAGATGAAGACGCTGGTCACTGCTTTGACCAGTAACCAAAGGGTAGCCGTCCAGGACGCCAGTAAGGACCAATATGACCAGCTGAGCAAGGACGTGCAGAGATTTACCTTAGACGAAGAGACAGGTAACACATTCGCTTACTGGTATGGCAGGTATGGACCGGTCATTCGCGACTCCCAGCTTCCGGATCAGAAGAAACGCGACTTGATCCTCATGAAGCTGAATGAAGAAGCATACAGGAAGTATGCCGATGAGGTTCTGCCAGCGCAACCAAGCGACTTGGACTTCGATACTACCGTCGCGAATCTCCAGAAGCTGTTCGCCTCCAAAAAGACGCTCATCAGAAGACGTTATGAGTGCCTAAGGATAACGTGCCCTCCGCTTACGCCAGCGTGCGTACCGTTCCGGGAGATCGCCAACACTATCAAGCGGATGGACGAGGACGCCCGGCTTAAGGAAGTCGACTACACAGCGATGAAGACGCTGCAGTTCGTAGCAGGTCTTCAAGATCCCTCGCTTAGGGAAGTTCGCCTTCGGATGATTCGTCGACTGGACGCTCACACGGACGAAGCACCGTTGACAATCGAGGACCTAGTCGCGGAGTGTGAGAAT
Source organism: Cylicocyclus nassatus (assembly GCA_958299035.1). NCBI lineage: Eukaryota > Metazoa > Nematoda > Chromadorea > Rhabditida > Strongylidae > Cylicocyclus > Cylicocyclus nassatus. The sequence goes on from CATQJL010000112.1 coordinate 76,763,033, forward strand.
TTTACTGCCTTGAAAATGGATAACACAGACATGGAAGGCACAAGCGACGTCCACGCTGTATGGAAGAAGAAGGTAACCTGTTTCACATGTGGAGGACCACATTTCAGAAGAGACTGCCCACAGTCTGCCAGCACTGGTCGGAAGAAGCGAAGGAGGACAAGCGCAAGACACTTGGGTCGCAAAAGGCAGTGCAAGAATGTGGTCGCTTTCGACGCCGAGAGTGCGCGGACTTATCTCGACGTCGTAATCAAAGGATGCTCTCTTAAACTCCAGCTGGATACAGGCGCGGACATAACCCTGATATCTCGTAGAGCTTGGAAAAGGATGGGAGCCCCTGCTTTGGAAGCGTGTGCTATGCCAGTCGAAACTGCAGACGGAACGCCGATGCAGATTTATGGTAAATTTTCAACCGATTTCTCTGTTAGAGATCGACATACCGGAAAGATGGTTCATGGAAACGGCACATGCTACGTCACCGAAGGCTCGAACTTACTTGGATTAGAGTGGTGTATCCAGCTGCCGGCATACAAGAAGCTGAAGGACAACTACCACTGCAGGAAGGTGACTAGCGAAGAAAAATTTCGAGTCGAAGTGGTCGCCGATTTGAAGGAGCGATATGCAGAAGTCTTCAACAGCGATCTGGGAAAATGCACGAAGAGCAAGGCAAGGCTAGTTTTGAAGAGTGATGCTGTTCCAGTTTTCAAGAAGAAGCGACCGGTGCCTTACGCGACAGCACCGGAATTGGAAGCCGAGATCGATCGTTTGGTAGCCGAAGGAGTTATTTCTCTGGTTGAACACTCAGAATGGGCCGCACCGGTAGTTGCTGTCAAGAAGAAGAACGGGAAAATCCGTCTTTGTGCCAACTTTTCGGCAGGTTTAAACGATGCATTGCAGTTGCATCAGCACCCATTGCCCACAGCGGAGGAAGTGTTCGCAAAACTAAATGGAGGCCAGCTCTTCACGCAGCTCGACTTAGCCGAAGCGTATTTACAAGTGGAAGTCGAAGAAGCATCAAAGGAGATGTTAACCATCAATACGCATAAGGGATTGTATCGCTACAATCGCCTACCCTTTGGGGTGAAATCTGCGCCAGGAATTTTCCAACAAGTAATGGACTCCATGATAAGCGGACTTGATGGAGTAGCCGCTTATCTTGATGACATCATCATCACGGGAAGGAGTTGTGAAGAACACCGCCAAAACTTGGAAGCCTTGTTTAAGAGAATCAAGGACTATGGATTCCACGTCAGGTTGGAAAAATGCCATTTTCTGATGCCAGAGATTTGTTACTTAGGGTGCATCATCGACAAAAACGGACGCCGACCGGACCCAAAGAAGTTGAGGTCATCAAATGCCAGCGCCTAAGAACATAGCGGATGTTCGTTCATTCCTGGGCATGATCAACTACTATGGATTATTTGTGGCCGAGATGCGTCAACTTCGTGCACCCCTAGACGCGTTGCTCAGAAAGGACGCAAGGTTCGAATGGACAGAGGAATGCCAAAATGCATTCGAGCGTGCTAAGGGAGTTTTAGCCTCGGATCTACTCCTTACCCATTTCGATCCTAGCTTGCAGATAGTGGTAGCTGCCGACGCATCAGATTACGGAATTGGGGCTGTGATCTTACACAAGATGCCGGATGGATCGGAAAAGGCGATTTGCCATGCAAGCCGGAGCCTCACAGCCGCCGAAGAATTATGGGCAAATTGAAAAAGAAGGACTTGCACTGGTTTTCGCAGTGCGTAAGTTCCATCGATATATATACGGACGCCGATTCAGGCTGCTCACCGACCACAAGCCGCCGCTGCACATTTTTGGACCGAAGAAGATGGTACCTGTGTACACAGCGAATAGATTGCAACGATGGACTTATTCTTCTCGCATACGACTTCGATTTGGAGTACCAGAAGACGACCGAATTCGGACAAGCGGATGCATTGTCTCGACTGATCCCTCCACGTCCATTTCAAACCGAAGACGTCGTAATCCGAAGATAGAAGAAGATGTGCAAGCCGTTCAAGCTGAGGCTGTACGAGCGCTACCAGTGACCAGGAGTAAGATTGAAGAGGAGTCCCGTAAGGACGAAAACATCATGCAGGTTATACAAACGCTACAGTCAGGAACATGGCCGTCCAAGCCAAAAGGAGACATCGGAAACTGGAGAGCACTGAACGAGAGTTTATCGGTGCAAAATGGATGTTTGTACTTTGGCCACAGAATATTATTCCAGCCTCGCTGTGACAAGTGGTTTTGAAGCAGTCACACGAGGGACACCCTGGAATGACAAGGATGAAGATGCTCGCGAGAGGATTCGCCTATTGGATAGGCATCAACAGAGACATCGAAGACTCAGTGCGCCGCTGTAGGGAATGTCAAGAAGCAGCCAAGATGCCAGTGAAGACTGTTCTGCATTCATGGAAAATGGAAGAAAAGCCATGGAATCGAATCCACATTGACTATGCAGGACCACTAAATGGAAAGATGTATCTTGTCGTAGTCGATGCATACTCAAAATGGCCGGAAGTGCTGGAAATGTCGTCATCGTCGACGGCCGCAACTTTGAAGGAGCTTAGACTGCTATTCGCTCGTTTCGGAAATCCGCGAGTAATCTTGTCTGACAACGGAACACAGTTCACAGCAAAGGAGTTTCAAGACTTTTGTGAAGAGCGAGGAATCCAGCACATGCGTTCGCCCCCATTCCATCCACAATCAAATGGACAGCGGAAAGGTTTGTGGATATCTTCAAGAGAACCTTCCAGAATATTAAGGAGGGAGGAACGACAGAGAAGCTTGCCGAGTTCCTGCAGTCGTATCGACGAACGCCTTGTACAACTGCTCCAGGACAACGTTCACCTGCCGAACTGCTGCTGGGACGCCAGATGAGGACACCGCTGTCGCTGTTGGATGAAGATTCCAAAGAAGAAGGAAAGATGGGCAACGAAACCATGGAGAAGCAGTTTAACCGCCACCATGGAACACGAAGGAAAGCGTACCAGCCAGAAGAAGCCGTGTGGGTACGTGATTTTCGCTCTGGATGTGAAAAATGGATTCCAGCACGAGTGAAGAAACGCTATGGAGAAGCGCTCTATGACGTGCTTACGCAAGATGGACAGTTATGGAGACGTCATGCGAACCAGATGCGCCGTGCCGCAAGTATGGATCGACATCATGACTCAACACTGTCCATCCCCGATGAAGGCCGACGTAACAATGGTATGGATGCTGCTGAACACCAAGCCACCTCGTCTACGCCACCGACATCAACCAGACCAAGTCGTCGTCGTCGCCCACCAGAACGTCTACAAGTAGATCCTTATTATAAGATGTACCGATGTTCATCTTAGGAGGGAGGTGTTGTAGAGCCGTCCCTTATACTGGAACTTGCTCGCTCACTATAGGCTAGGTCGATATGGTCTCTGTGGTTGCGGCGTACCCGCCGCACTTTGATATATTTGTGTGTGTTGTTCTCTAGTTATTCCTAGTGAACTCTCGGCATGTACGCCGATAGGCAGAGGGGGAACTCTTGTGTTTTTCTAATAAATCGTCAACGACTCAACGCGTTCTACTACAAAAATAATAATAAAAAAACTAAAAATAAAATAAAAACAAAATAAAAAATAATAAATAAGAATATCATAACTTATAATAACGGGCTAGGTTGTTTACGTTTGTGTATGTGTGTGTGTGTCTGTCACGAAATTCATGGAACGAGTTCCAATGAATTTCTTGAGCTCAAGTTTTGCACAGAGCATGATACTCAAATGCGAGTCCACTGTACAAAAGCATGAGCGGATCCGTTGTGTGGATCCCTCAAAAAATGCGCGTCAGTAGGATCCACTTGGCTTTTGGTCAGTAAAATTGGGCCTGTAGCACAACTTTTTGCAAGGTCACGGATTGTTTGACAAGTTAATGTGCAAACGATGGACTTTAGCTCAAATTGAACTAAAGTTTATTAGTCTGCAAAAACGGGCCAAAAAGTTTGGTTGTGTAAATGTATACTTTGCCAAGGTTTTACCCGATCACTTGAAAAGATTTTTGCATAGAGATGTAGCCCACGGTGACATTGTATCTTATGGCAAATGCCAAGCCGTGAAAACTCCAAAAACCGATTCAAATCAGCATTTGTTCCTTTGAAAGAAGTTTCATTCACGCGAAATTACCAATCTCATAAGGAAAAGCTTTTAGAATAAATAGTTGTTTACAAAGCATTGGTGATAGTAGGCATAGCGCGGTGAGTTTCATTGTCACCTTTGTGCGGGAATGAGTAAAGCATCAGAAAGTAGGGCAGTGCGAGCCTCGACGCACTGGTATATATATAACTAGTTGGCTTTCCCGGTCCAGCCCGGGCCATGATTCACCGCACTGCGAGCCCCCCCCCCCCCCCGCCCTATATGGTATGGATGACTTACCCTGGGACATCCACTTGGAAACCGCATCCTCGTGATCCTGAGGTGGAAATGAGCTTCACCGCCCTCCTTCACATGAGTATGGAAAATGCTTGATTGAACATGATGACCCTTCAATTCATTAGGAAATGTAAACAAATATAAATTGATAGAAGGACCCAACGAATCGTCGCAAAAAGTAGCCTATCATCTGCGCAAGGGTCGAAAAATGTGCGCAAAGTTTCAGCTAAATCGGCTGAGTGGCGCGCGTTTCTATAACGCACATACCCTCCAAACTGACAATTTTTGAGTTTTATATATATATATATATCAGTGGCGTACCCAGGATTTCGGCTCGGGGGGGGGGCGGCAAAAAATTTTTTTCAAATGAAGGTGAGTGGCGTCAGCCACGCACTCCGAAAAAATTTTAGGGGGGCTTCTCAACAATTTTGCGGGCCCCCAAAATTTGAATTTTTAAAAAATTTTAAAAATTATTTTAATTGTTTACAAAAACAAACAAGTCATTTGCACATTTTTATAACGCTAAGTAAGTTTCAAAAATTTCGCGACCCGTTCTCAGGGGGGGGGGCGCCCCCCCCTCCCCCCCCCCGAGAACGCCACTGATATATATATATACAGGGTGTCCCAAAAAAATGTTTAGAACGTTTGATCGTTAATATCTCTCTTCCCAAGAAGTCTTTTGCCTTGCTTCAGGTACCGTTTTCTAGAGCTGGCTTCAACTTAGATTTGCATTATAAAACGAATCACCCATCTCTCTTCATTACTGTAGGATTACGGTAGAAACTTGAAACATATGGTGTCAATATGGAAAAAGCTGCCTTTTCAAAAATTTTCAAAATAATGTGAAAACATGTGTAATAGGGTTTTTATGGACGCTGAGTTCAATGCTAAACTATTCACAAGATTACGAAGCTTTCTAAACGGTTTAATCGCACTTTTTAAGAACATTGAAAAAATGGCCGCTCACTTGCATTGTAAAATCAATATTAACCATATACCATCTTGGAAGTTTCAGATTCCGAATAATTACCGTTGTTTGATGCGATTGTGCCTGACTAGGCATGCCAAAATTCGATGGTTTTGGTAAAAAATTTCTTGAAAAATTACAGCGAGCTACGAGAAAGGGAAAAAAGTAGTACTGTATTCTGTAAGGTTTACACTATCGAATCTTTACTTGAACTCCTTCTGAGGATTGATATGAAAGTTTTAAAAAATTGTGAAACTTGATCATTTCAAAAAGCATGGGTCGCAGATTTTGGATATTTTCTGAAAGCTCATTGACTATTTTGCAAAATTTCATAACCATTAGAAAGAGAATGAAATTCTGAATCGAATGCTTTCAAGATCTCTTAGAAATCTTTGTTTCGTCAAATGTGATGTCCGTTTGAAAAAAGCGAAATTACTTTTGAAACGACCTAAATATATATATATATATATATATATATATATATATTAGGTTGTCCCGAAGGTTTTGTCGGTTTTTTTCATCGCTCACCAAACCTCACAGAACACCAATCCATGGACGGCCTAGGTGTCATTCTATTTATTTTTGTATCCTCTTTCTTATAGGTATATTTGTTCCCTAATCTACCCCGTCTTTACGATGTTATCGCCATGGCTTTTTGAGCACCTCAGCAGTAGCGCCAAAATTTCCTGAATTTTCAAAATTTTTATCTTGGTATTTCCGATGAGCGCTGGTAACTGTTATGTAGGGCGAAGCTTTGGCTACATTGTACCTATTTTAGATTACGTGGGCCACGTTTATAATGTCCGCAATAATTATTTATTTGAGAAAAACCGCGGCTTTTTGAACACGTTTTATCACGTAAAATTACCGAAAATTCCAAAAAGCTGATTTTTGAAGCAAATCAAACTTGGTTATGTTGCATAAATGATATTAAATAACAAACAAGTTTGAATTCGCAAAAATTCAAAAGCTTTCATGCTTTTGCTGCAATTGCGCGTTTCATGACTTTGCTAAGAACCAAGGCCTCCGGAGAAATAATTTTTTGAAGTTAGAATCAGCAGATTAGGACAATCTAAAAATATGAGCTTATAGCCCGAGAGTTGCTCTATTTGACCCATACTTAGTCTTTTTCGAAACTTTGTAATGAAATTTTTGAAAATTAGCTCAACTTTGAGCGGGTAAAATTGACAGGTGGAGAATTTTGGCAATTATCAAAAAAAAGCATACAAGTTTATGGTATGATAGTGTATCCTTAAGAAAGAGAAGGAAAAGCTGCATCGAATGCACGTTGAAATTCACTCAAATCTTTATTGTGCGTGGTTTTACAGTGGTTTGAAAAAACCGACAAAACTTTCGGGACAACCTAATATATATATATATATATATATATATATATATATATATATATATATATATATTAGGTCGTTTCATAAGTAATTTCGCTTTTTTCAAACGGGCACCACATTTGATGGAAGAAAGGTTTCTAAGAGATCTTGGAAGCATTCGATGCAGAATTTCATTTTCTTTCTAATGATTACGAGATTGTCGCAAAACAGTCAATGAGCTTTCAGAAAATAACCAAAATCTGCTACCCATGCTTTTTGAGATGGTCAAGTTTCACGATTTTTTAAAACTTTCATATCAATCCTCAGAAGGAGTTCAAGTAAAGATTTGATAGAGTAAACCTTATGGAATACAGTACTACTTTTTTCTCTCTCTCGTAACCCGCCGTAATTTTTTAAAAGATTTTCTAACAGAACCATCGGATTTTGGCAGGTCCACCTCAGCCACAATCGCATCAAACATCAGTAATTGCTCGGAATTTCAAGCTCCCAAGATGATATATGACTTAATATTGATATTATAAAGCAAATTAGAGTATACGGGTTCGAAATATCAAATTTCGAGTTTTTCGGTTACAGCCAGGGGCTCGCTAAAAAAATGAGTTATGATGATTTTATCCCCGAAAACTAAACGAATCGGAAACAAAAACCACCTGCTAGAAAAAGGAGAGATGCTCCGTCGAATAGCGGCCAAGCTGCTCTTCTTTTGATGTTCTACGAGGATTTAGCTGCCCAAGTATGGAAATCGGTAGCATCAGTTAAAATTCTGTCAAAAATGTATGGCAAGATATGAAAAGGGTAAAAAGCAGTTCTGTATTCTATAAGGTTTACTCTATCAAATCGTTACTTGAACTCCTTCTGAGGATCAATATGATAGTTTTAAAAAGTCGTTAAACTTGACCATCTCAAAAAGCATGGGTCGCAGACTTTGGTTGTTTTCTGAAAGCTCATTGATTGTTTTGCAACAATTTCATAACCATTAGAAAGAGAATAAAATTCTGCATCGAATGTTTTAAGATCTCTCAAAAACCTTTGTTCCATCAAATGTGGTGCCCGTTTGAAAAAAGCGAAATTACTTTTGAAAGACCTAATATATTAGGTTGGAAACTAAGTTTTGCAACTGGTCTCATAACTTCCCTCTCACTCAACATGGCGCACTCAAATTTTTCCACTGCGTCGGTTATTCCGTAAGCTACAAGCGCAGCTGCTGTCCTACCAAATTCTGCCGTCGCAGTGAGGGTTGCGGTAGGTACATGGTATGAAGGGGAAGAATTTCAAAGTTTGACGGATTTGGCTGAAACTTGGATAGGGGTGTTATCCGACGTGCTGATCACGAAAACGATAACGAAATTGCGTGAAAAGGGCTTTTTTGTAAGATTACTGTGGGTGTACGATATGGGGTTTCACCCTAAACAAGGAAAAAGGCGTTGACAACAAATGAATGTGATATTAGCGTTTGGCATTTCAAATAACCTCGCTATGTAAAGTCTCAGCGAAATTTAAGCTTCGGACTCTTTAGTCATTGGCGGTCGTCCCCAGCAACTCTTGCGTACATCGACTCGTTCGAATTTATGAGGAAACCAAATCTCGACATGCTCCTAAATTTTATTTCTTTCTTACTAGGCCAAAGGGGTCAACCTCCAGCAATAATTTGTAGACGAATCCGGATTACTGCGCATGGTCTAGGCTGCCAAAGGCTTCATTTTAGTTTGAAACCCCAAAAATTCTTTGATTTCACTAATTTTCGAAAAACGCCTGACACGTTTCTATTTCGTGTTCAAAATTTAGACAATTTGTGCTCACTTGTAGCTCACATTGCCTTTTACATAATGCCAAAGTTTGAGTGCGCCATATCCAAAGAGAGTGAAGTTATGAAACCAGTTGCAAAACTTAGTTTCCAGCCTAATATATATTAGGTTGTCCCGAAAGTTCGTTCGCAACATTTTCAAAAAATCATAACTTCCTTCTCTCACAATGATTTTGCGCAATTCAAATTTTGTTGGAAAGCGTAAAGCATGCAGTTTCCAACAATTTTCTGGCGACTTCCCAGCATGTTCAGATTGCAGAGATAAAAATGAAAGAACAAGATCATCCGAAATTCGGAATTTTTAAGCAAAAATTCTAGAAATTCAGAAACTGTGCGATAAAATCCAGAACAGCCATCGTCCTAAGTTTTCTTATATCTTATCACTAATTGAGTTAAGTTTGTGCTGATCGAGTTCTTCTTTCAAAAAATATGATTTTTTGAAAAAAAATGCCGAAAAATCAATTTCTCAAGAATTCTTAGGAAAGTGATTTTTCGGAATTTTTTTTCAAAAAATCATAACTTTTGAAAGAAGAGCTCGATCAGCACAAACTTAACTCAGTTAGTGATAAAATATAAGAAAACTTAGGATGATGGCTGTTCTGGATTTTATCGCACAGTTTCTGAATTTCTAGAATTTTTGCTTAAAAATTCCGATTCGGATGATCTCGTTCTTTCATTTTTATCTCTGCAATCTGAACATGCTGGAAAGTCTTCAGGGGACTATTGGAAACTACATGCTTTACGCTTTTCGATAAAACTTAAGTTGCGCAAAAGCGTAGTGAAGGAAAGAAGTTATAATTTTTTGAAAGTGCGAACGAACTTTCGGTTCAACCTAATATATATGATAAATATTGATATAATATATCAATATTTATCATATATATATATTTATATATTAGGTTGGTCCAAAAGTTCTGTCCCACCATTTTCAAAAAATCGTAACTTCTTCCTAACACAATGTTTTTGCAAGAGTAAAACCACATTGAAAACAGCAATTTGTGCACTTTCTAAAACTACCTTGGCTACTATTCATTAAGCTCTGAATGCAGAGAAAAAATTGGAAAAACGAAATCACTTCAATTTCGGAATTTTTAAGCAAGCCCGTTGAAAAATCCAAAAGTGTGCCATAAAATCCAAAACAGGCAGTATCCTAGGTTTTTTGATCCCCTCTTTCCAGCTGAGCAAGATTCGCGCTGATCGAGCCCTTTTGAAAGAAGTAATGATTTTCAAGAAAAAATGCCAAAAAATCAGCTTCTTAAGAAAATTCATTTTTTGGCATTTTTTCTTGAAAATCATAACTTCTTTCAAAAGGGCTCGATCAGCGCGAGTCTTGCTCAGCTGGAAAGAGGGGATCAAAAAACCTAGGATACTGCCTGTTTTGGATTTTATGGCACAGTTCTAGATTTTTTAACGGGCTTGCTCAAAAATTCCGAACTCAAAGTGATTTCGTTTTCCCAATTTTATCTCTGCTTTCAGAGCTTAGTAGAGAGCAGCCAAGGTAGTATAGTTTTAGAAAGTGCATAAGTTGCTGTTTTCAATGCGGTTTTGCTCTTGCAAAAACATTGTGTTAGGAGAAGTTACGATTTTTTGAAAATGGTGGGACAGAACTTTCGGACCAACCTAATATATATTAGGTTGATTCATAATTAATGCACGTTTTCTATACTTCAACCTTCAACCGAGATAATTCTTCTTTGAAAAAACATTTTTGGGCGCAATAAAAACTGCTGTAACCACCAAGTCAGTGGCTATACAACAGATACTTTTGCGTGACTGTATCTATTACAAGAAAGATTTTCTGGCCTGAAGATTGCCAACAACTTTTTTCAGAAGCCTCTACGTTGAGAGAGCATAACTTATGTTGAAATAAAGTAGGATAAAGCAGACTTCGCTCATCGTGTAGCCAAGGGTCTCTTGAGCAGTAATGCCAAGTTTGGATTTTGCGGAAAATTTTTGAAAGAAAATATCGCGAAAAAGTCGAAAGTACTCACTTTTTTGTGGCATCTCGGCGGGTTCAAAAATCGATCATTTTTGAAATTATTTCATTTTTCTCCGCTGGAAAGCGAGAAAACCCTAGCGTTTTTCTACCATCAACTAAACTAGGTCTACCCTTGATGGATAGTGAAAAAGACCTGCAATTGCCTTTTTACTTCAAAGTTTTATATGGCACGGAAGGGTCGCGACGATCATTCAAGTTGGCAATTGAATTTCTCTGCTCAGAATTCATGGAAAATTTTGTTCAAATAGCATCTTGTAGCACAAAGTTTCCTAATCCTTATGCATATTTTTTGTAATTAATACGGCTATTCCTCATGGATTTAGGGCAAAAAGAGTGAAAAGCAAAAATTTTGAAATTTAGTCTCTTTTATCTGAAGGCCCAGAACTTTGAAATGAAAGGAGAGTTACGAAAGCGAAGGGATGCATAAGAAACTAGAAGAAACGCTCTTTTAGATAGCCTAAAAAGTTTTTGAGGAACTTGATTACACATCAAGTACCAACTCCTGGAAGAAAAGGTGAGAAAAACGTGCATTAATTATGAATCAACCTAATATTAGGTTGTCCGGAAATTAATGTCCGTTTTGAATTTCAACCGCAATAAGTCATATATTTTTCATTCCTGAATAGGCTTCAAGATACCATTCGATAGAGCAAAGCAAGCTCTACAAGATGGCAGTCTTGTTTCAGCAACAGCTCTAACCCATCACGAGTTTTGAGCCAAAAACTAAAAAGATTCAACTATCCAAAAAATTGAGAAAAATCGTAACTCAGTTCATAAAAATCCTACAAAAATTCTAACTTGCTCACGTAAACACTGTCCACATAAGACACATATGTACGCCATTGCCGTATTTTTTCCTCTGTTAGAAATCAAGAAAACGAAAATTTCCATGCTTTTGCCAAAGTGATGCTGTGTCTTCCCCACATAAGTAGATGTGTACTACATATGTGTAGAAGTGCAAACGTTAATTTTCAGCTCTCCACAAGCTTTAGTTCTCGAGAAATATCGAATATAGCTTTCATTAGTCAGGTGGTCCAAGCTAAAATTCAAATTTCTCGAGAACTAAAGCTTGTAGAGAGCTGGAAATTTACGATTGCACTTCTACAGATTTGTAGTACACATCTACTTATGTAGGGACGACACAGCATCACTTTGGCAAACGCACGAAAATTTCTGTTTTCTTGTTTTCTAACAGAGAAAAAAATACGGCAAAGGCGTGTATAGATGTCTTATGTGAATAGTGTTTACGTGAGCAAGTTAGAATTTTTGTAGGTTTTTTATGAACTGAGTTACGATTTTTCTCAATTTTTCGGACAGTTGAATCTTTCTAGTTTTTGGCTCGAAACTCGAGGTGGATTAGAGCTGTTGCTAAAGCAAGACTGCCATCTTATAGAGCTTGCTTTGCTCTATCGATTGGTATCTTGAAGACTATTCAGGAATAAAAAATATATGACTTATTGCGGTTGAAATTCAAAACGGACATTAATTTCCGGACAACCTAATAAAAATCACTTTCCTAAGAATTCCTAAGAAATTGATTTTTCGGAATTTTTTTTCAAAAAATCATAACTTTTGAAGGAAGAGCTCGATCAGCACAAACTTAACTCATTTAGTAACCAAATATAAGAAAAATTAGGATAATGGCTTTTCTGGATTTTATCGAGCAGTTTCTAGATTTTTGGAATTGTTTCTCAAAAATTCCGAATTTCGGATGTTTTCGTTCTTTCATTTTTATCTCTGCAATCTGAACATGCTGGAAAGTCTCCAGGGGACTATTGGAAACTACATGCTTTACGATTTCTAACAGAACTTAAATTTCGCAAAATCGTCGTGACGGAAAGAAGTTATGATTTTTTGAAAATGGTGCGAACGAACTTTCGGTTCAACCTAATATATACAGTGACCGCCAAAAAGTTGCGGACAAGTCGCCTTCCTTCTTTCATCGCTCATTTTCAGAAGGAAAACAACAATGAAAAAATGGTTGGATCGCATAGGGTGATAGAGCTCTCCAAGAGCTACAACCTAGCTACAACCTACACGTTGTGCTTTCTGGATAACATGTATCTAAAAAATTGTAAAAATCTTTTTTAAAAAAGGTCCGAAAATGACCGCGTCACAATGTCGCGGACAATAATTCTTCGAACGCGAAAATTCTTTTTCAGGTCTTTTTTGGTGCAAAAACAAACGTTTTCGGGGCAGGAATGCATACTATATTGTAGAACTCATCGAGGACAATAATTGGGAAGTGGTTACTTCCAAAGAAACCCAAGCTTGAATTTTATTTTGCTTCTTTTCAAAAAATAACTTCTAATTTCCTGCTTCAAGCCAAATTTCTTCATATGGAAACCCATTCAAGATATTCCAACAAAGCTTTTCGGATAAAGTGGATGACCTCTGCCATTTTCTATGCATTGGACGCGTGCTGGTGAGTTTCTTTGCTGAAAATGGCTTTTGCCAGTGCGTGCACACGACCTCACCTGCACCTCACCACTGACTTGCACCAATTTGCAGGCTTGTAGCTCGGCCAGCAGCCACAGCCACCCTACGAGACTGCCAGTAGGCTCATTCGAAAGAGCGTGACTTCCCGAACATGATGGTATGCAAAAGTGTTGGGTATGAGAAACAGCGGAGATTTGGCGGATGGAGTGATAAAGCGCAGCGTTAGAGGTGATTGGAGTGGAGGGTCTTACCAGCACCAGAACAGTCCTAAAGCTTCGATATGGATCTATTACAAGAACATTGACAGTTTTAAACCTCCAGGGTGGAACTTGTAGCGAAAGAAGCTCTGTTCAACTTTAGCTGGAAATTCTTACCCTACCACTGAAGCTGCGCTTTATCACCCCATCCGCCAAATCTCTCTTGTTTTTCATACCCAACTCCTTTGCATACCGTCGTGTTCAGGAAGTTACGCTCTTTCGAATGACCCTACTAGCAGCCTCGTAGAATGACTGCTGGCCGAGCTAGAGGCCCGCAAAGCGGTGCAAGTCAGTGGTGAGATGCAGGTAGGGTCATGTGCACTCACTGTCAAGAGCTATTTTCAGCAAAGAAACTCACCAGCACACGTCCGACGCACAGAAGATGGCAAAGGGCATCCGTTTTATCCGAATGGCTTTGTCTGAATATCGAATGGGTTTCCATATGAAGAAATTTGGCTTGAAGCAGGGAATTAGAAGTTATTTAAAAAAAAAAGCAAAATAATATTCAAGCTTGGGTTTCTTTGGAAGTAACCACTTCCCAATTATTGTCCTCGATGAGTTCTACAATATAGTATGCATTCCCGCCCCGAAAACGTTTGTTTTTGCACCAAAAAAGACCTGAAAGAGAATTTTCGCGTTCGAAGAATTATTGTCCGCGACATTGTGACGCGGTCATTTTCGGACCTTTTTTAGAAAAAGATTTTTACAATTTTTTAGATACATGTTATCCAGAAAGCACAACGTGTAGGTTGTAGCTAGGTTGTAGCTCTTGGAGAGCTCTATCACCCTATGCGATCCAACCATTTTTTCATCGTTGTTTTCCTTCTGAAAATGAGCGATGAAAGAAGGAAGGCGACTTGTCCGCAACTTTTTGGCGGTCACTGTATATATTAGGTTGAACCGAAAGTTCGTTCGCACCATTTTCAAAAAATCATTACTTCTTTCCGTCACGACGATTTTGCGAAATTTAAGTTCTGTTAGAAATCGTAAAGCATGTAGTTTCCAATAGTCCCCTGGAGACTTTCCAGCATGTTCAGATTGCAGAGATAAAAGAAGGCGACTTGTCCGCAACTTTTTGGCGGTCACTATATATATACAGGGTGTCCCAAAAAAATGTGCCTACTGTTTGATTGTAAATAACTCTCTTGTAATGAAGTGTTTCGAGAAGCTTTAGGTACCGTTTTGTAGAGCGAGGTTGAACTTAGATTTACAGTATGGAACGAATCATCGCTGGCTCTTCATTACTGTAAGATTACGGTATGAACTTCCAGCATATGGAGCCATTGCGAAATATACCATTTAACAAATTTTTTTTCAAAAAATCTGAAAAATCGTATACTAGGGTTTTCGCGCATGCTGATTCCACTTAACAACTTTTTACGAGTGTTTTCAGCTTTTTTGACGGTGTAATTACATTTCTGACAAATGCAAGGAATTGATTTATCACGATTTACCGGCGATAACTTAGGAAAGAAGCACCACAGTAAAATGGGAATTTCAAATTCGAGATTAGCGGCTCCCATTACCGTAGTATAGGAGTTTCTGGCTTGTTTGGTTTTATTCCGAGGCAGAATATAGCCTCTAATGACATAAAATCCTTGTCGAAGTTCGTACCGTAATCCTACAGTAATGAAGAGCGATCGATGATTCGTTCCATACTGTAAATCTAAGTTCAACCTCACTCTACAAAACGGTACCTAAAGCTTCTCGAAACACTTAATTACAAGAGAGTTATTTACAATCAAACAGTAGGCACATTTTTTTGGGACACCCTGTATATATACAGTGACCGCCAAAAAGTTGCGGACAAGCCTCCCTCCCTTTTTCGTCGCTCTTTTTCAGAGGGAAAACAAGGATGAAAAAATGTAATAATTGCATGAGGTGATAGAGCTCTTCAAGATCTACAACCTACACTTTGAGCTTTTCGAAAAACATGTGTTCTAAAAATTTTAAGAATCTTTTTTTAAAAAAAGTCCGAAAATGGCCGCGTCACAATGTCGCGGACAATATTTCTTCGAACGCAAAAATTTTCTTTGAGTCCTATTCTAAACCGGAAACACAAGTTATCCGGACGGGTAAGCATACTACTATACAGAGCTTGTCAAGGACTACACACTGGTTATAACTGCTTCCCTAAAGAACGCAAGCTTGAGTTTTATTTTAGTTTTTTCAAAAACAACTTCTAATTTCCTTTATCAAGCCAAATTTCTTCACACGGAAACCTGTTCAAGACATCCCAACATAGCCGTTTGGATAAAATAGATGCTCTTTGCCATCCTTTATGCATCGGACGTGTGCTGATGAGTTTCTTGGCCGAAAATGGCCCTTGGCAGTGCTTGCACATGACCCCACCTGCAACTCCATTGACTTGTACCGCTTTACAGGCTTGTAACTCGGCCTACAGTCAATATTTGAACCTGCGATTAGGCTCGTTCGAAAGAACGAGAACTCCTCTATACGATGGTATGCAAATGAGTTGAGTTTGAGAAATTTCAGAGATTTGGCGGATGGGGTGGTAGAGGGCAGCTTCAGTTGTAGTCTAAGCACTTTTCAGCTAAAGTTGAAGAGAGCTCCTTTCGCTACCAATTTCATCCTGGAAGTTCATAACTGTCAATTTTCTTATAATAGATCCATTTCGAAGCTCTAAGGCTGTTCTGGTGTCCATAAGAGTTTTCACTCCAATCACCTCTGAGGCTGCCCTTTACCACCCCATCCGCCAAATCTCTGAAATTTCTCAAACTCAACTCATTTGCATGCCATCGTGTAGAGCAGTTCTCGTTCTTTCGAACGAGCCTAATTGCAGGTTCAAATATTAACTGCAGGCCGAGTTACAAGCCTGCAAAGCGGTACAAGTCAATGGAGTTGCAGGTGGGGTCATGTGCAAGCTCTGCCAAGGGCCATTTTCAGCCAAGAAACTCATCAGCACACGTCCGATGCATAAAGGATGGCAAAGAGCATCTATTTTATCCAGACGGCTCTGTTGGGATGTCTTGAACAGGTTTCCTGTGAAGAAATTTGGCTTGATAAAGGAAATTAGAAGTTGTTTTTGAAAAAACTAAAATAAAACTCAAGATGGCGTTCTTTAGGGAAGCAACCATAACCAGTGTGTAGTCCTTGACAAGCTCTGTATAGTAGTATGCTTACCCGTCCGGATAACTTGTGTTTCCGCTTTAAAATAAGACTCAAAAGAAAATTTTTGCGTTCGAAGAATTATTGTCCGCGACCAGGGCTCGGCACGAGCTGGCACCAGGGAATTTTGAAAACGAAGTCCCCTTTGAAATTTGCCAATTTTTACGAAGTCCCCCTTGACTTTTGAGAAATTTTACGAAGTCCCCTTTGATCCTCAACGATATCCCCTCTAAAATCCTAAAAAAATCCCCAAAATCCCCCAAAAAACGAAACGTCGACTAAAAAAAAAAAAAAAAAAAAAAAGGTCGTCGCCGCCAATTTTGCGTATGTCTTCGCCCACAAAAACGAAACCCCCTTTGCTTTTTGCCCCAAAAACGATATCCAGCTTGCCCCGTGCCAGCTGGTGCCAGGCCCTGTCCGCGACATTGTGACGCGGCCATTTTCGGACTTTTTTTAGAAAAAATTTCTCAAAATTTTTAAAACACATGTTTCTCGAAAAACTCAAAGAGTAGATTGTAGATCTTGAAGAGCTCTATCACCTCATGCAATTATTACATTTTTTCATCCTTGTTTTCCCTCTGAAAAAGAGCGACGAAAAAGGGAGGGAGGCTTGTCCGCAACTTTTTGGCGGTCACTGTATATATATATATATCAGTGGCGTACCCAGGATTTCGGCTCGGGGGGGGCGCGGCAAAAAAAATTTTTAAATGAAGGTGCGTGGCTTTAGCCACGCACTCCGAAAAAATTTTAGGGGGGCTTCTCAACAATTCTGCGAGTACTCTGCGTTGATACCACTGCTT
>CATQJL010000112.1:76780680-76873953 GCA_958299035.1 Cylicocyclus nassatus
AAGACCGTTTAGGAATTATAAGAACTGCACCAAACATACAAAAATCTGTTTCCCTGCCCGATCGGGTTGCCCTACGTGCCGCTTACAGACCGTCAAAAAATTACAAGAATTGCCCCAAACGTACAAAAATCTGTTCCGCCCGATCGGGTTGCCCTACGTGCCGCTTACAGACCGATAGTAACTATTCAGAAAGACAGTTTATGCTTTACGTGCCGCTTGAAGACCGTTTAGGAATTATAAGAACTGCCCCAAACATACAAAAATCAGTTTCCCTGCCCGATCGGGTTGCCCTACGTGCCGCTTACAGACCGAGAGTAACTATTCAAAAAGAAAGTTTATGCCCTACGTGCCGCTTGAAGACCGTCAAAAAATTACAAGAATTGCCCCAAACGTACAAAAATCTGTTTCCCTGCCCGATCGGGTTGCCCTACGTGCCGCTTACAGACCGATAGTAACTATTCAGAAAGAAAGTTTATGCTTTACGTGCCGCTTGAAGACCGTCAAAAAATTACAAGAATTGCCCCAAACGTACAAAAATCTGTTTCCCTGCCCGATCGGGGTTGCCCCACGTGCCGCTTACAGACCGAGAGTAACTATTCAAAATGAAAGTTTATTCCCCTACGTGACGCTTGAGGGCCGATAGTAGCTATTCAGAAAGAAGTTTATGCTTTACGTGCCGCTTGAAGACCGTTTAGGAATTATAAGAACTGCCCCAAACATACAAAAATCTGTTTCCCTGCCCGATCGGGTTGCCCTACGTGCCGCTTACAGACCGTCAAAAAATTACAAGAATTGCCCCAAACGTACAAAAATCTGTTCCGCCCGATCGGGTTGCCCTACGTGCCGCTTACAGACCGATAGTAACTATTCAGAAAGACAGTTTATGCTTTACGTGCCGCTTGAAGACCGTTTAGGAATTATAAGAACTGCCCCAAACATACAAAAATCAGTTTCCCTGCCCGATCGGGTTGCCCTACGTGCCGCTTACAGACCGAGAGTAACTATTCAAAAAGAAAGTTTATGCCCTACGTGCCGCTTGAAGACCGTCAAAAAATTACAAGAATTGCCCCAAACGTACAAAAATCTGTTTCCCTGCCCGATCGGGTTGCCCTACGTGCCGCTTACAGACCGATAGTAACTATTCAGAAAGAAAGTTTATGCTTTACGTGCCGCTTGAAGACCGTCAAAAAATTACAAGAATTGCCCCAAACGTACAAAAATCTGTTTCCCTGCCCGATCGGGGTTGCCCCACGTGCCGCTTACAGACCGAGAGTAACTATTCAAAATGAAAGTTTATTCCCCTACGTGACGCTTGAGGGCCGATAGTAGCTATTCAGAAAGAAGTTTATGCTTTACGTGCCGCTTGAAGACCGTTTAGGAATTATAAGAACTGCCCCAAACATACAAAAATCTGTTTCCCTGCCCGATCGGGTTGCCCTACGTGCCGCTTACAGACCGTCAAAAAATTACAAGAATTGCCCCAAACGTACAAAAATCTGTTCCGCCCGATCGGGTTGCCCTACGTGCCGCTTACAGACCGATAGTAACTGTTCAGAAAGAAAGTTTATGCTTTACGTGCCGCTTGAAGACCGTTTAGGAATTATAAGAACTGCCCAAACATCAAACATACAAAAATCAGTTTCCCTGCCCGATCGGGTTGCCCTACGTGCCGCTTACAGACCGAGAGTTACTATTCAAAAAGAAAGTTTATGCTTTACGTGCCGCTTGAAGACCGTCAAAAAATTACAAGAATTGCCCCAAACGTACAAAAATCTGTTTCCCTGCCCGATCGGGTTGCCCTACGTGCCGCTTACAGACCGATAGTAGCTATTCAGAAAGAAGTTTATGCTTTACGTGCCGCTTGAAGACCGTTTAGGAATTATAAGAACTGCCCCAAACATACAAAAATCTGTTTCCCTGCCCGATCGGGTTGCCCTACGTGCCGCTTACAGACCGATAGTAACTATTCAGAAAGAAAGTTTATGCTTTACGTGCCGCTTGAAGACCGTCAAAAAATTACAAGAATTGCCCCAAACGTACAAAAATCTGTTTCCCTGCCCGATCGGGGTTGCCCCACGTGCCGCTTACAGACCGAGAGTAACTATTCAAAATGAAAGTTTATTCCCCTACGTGACGCTTGAGGGCCGATAGTAGCTATTCAGAAAGAAGTTTATGCTTTACGTGCCGCTTGAAGACCGTTTAGGAATTATAAGAACTGCCCCAAACATACAAAAATCTGTTTCCCTGCCCGATCGGGTTGCCCTACGTGCCGCTTACAGACCGTCAAAAAATTACAAGAATTGCCCCAAACGTACAAAAATCTGTTCCGCCCGATCGGGTTGCCCTACGTGCCGCTTACAGACCGATAGTAACTGTTCAGAAAGAAAGTTTATGCTTTACGTGCCGCTTGAAGACCGTTTAGGAATTATAAGAACTGCCCAAACATCAAACATACAAAAATCAGTTTCCCTGCCCGATCGGGTTGCCCTACGTGCCGCTTACAGACCGAGAGTAACTATTCAAAAAGAAAGTTTATGCTTTACGTGCCGCAAGAAGACCGTTTAGGAATTATAAGAACTGCACCAAACATACAAAAATCTGTTTCCCTGCCCGATCGGGTTGCCCTACGTGCCGCTTACAGACCGTCAAAAAATTACAAGAATTGCCCCAAACGTACAAAAATCTGTTCCGCCCGATCGGGTTGCCCTACGTGCCGCTTACAGACCGATAGTAACTATTCAGAAAGACAGTTTATGCTTTACGTGCCGCTTGAAGACCGTTTAGGAATTATAAGAACTGCCCCAAACATACAAAAATCAGTTTCCCTGCCCGATCGGGTTGCCCTACGTGCCGCTTACAGACCGAGAGTAACTATTCAAAAAGAAAGTTTATGCCCTACGTGCCGCTTGAAGACCGTCAAAAAATTACAAGAATTGCCCCAAACGTACAAAAATCTGTTTCCCTGCCCGATCGGGTTGCCCTACGTGCCGCTTACAGACCGATAGTAACTATTCAGAAAGAAAGTTTATGCTTTACGTGCCGCTTGAAGACCGTCAAAAAATTACAAGAATTGCCCCAAACGTACAAAAATCTGTTTCCCTGCCCGATCGGGGTTGCCCCACGTGCCGCTTACAGACCGAGAGTAACTATTCAAAATGAAAGTTTATTCCCCTACGTGACGCTTGAGGGCCGATAGTAGCTATTCAGAAAGAAGTTTATGCTTTACGTGCCGCTTGAAGACCGTTTAGGAATTATAAGAACTGCCCCAAACATACAAAAATCTGTTTCCCTGCCCGATCGGGTTGCCCTACGTGCCGCTTACAGACCGTCAAAAAATTACAAGAATTGCCCCAAACGTACAAAAATCTGTTCCGCCCGATCGGGTTGCCCTACGTGCCGCTTACAGACCGATAGTAACTATTCAGAAAGACAGTTTATGCTTTACGTGCCGCTTGAAGACCGTTTAGGAATTATAAGAACTGCCCCAAACATACAAAAATCAGTTTCCCTGCCCGATCGGGTTGCCCTACGTGCCGCTTACAGACCGAGAGTAACTATTCAAAAAGAAAGTTTATGCCCTACGTGCCGCTTGAAGACCGTCAAAAAATTACAAGAATTGCCCCAAACGTACAAAAATCTGTTTCCCTGCCCGATCGGGTTGCCCTACGTGCCGCTTACAGACCGATAGTAACTATTCAGAAAGAAAGTTTATGCTTTACGTGCCGCTTGAAGACCGTCAAAAAATTACAAGAATTGCCCCAAACGTACAAAAATCTGTTTCCCTGCCCGATCGGGGTTGCCCCACGTGCCGCTTACAGACCGAGAGTAACTATTCAAAATGAAAGTTTATTCCCCTACGTGACGCTTGAGGGCCGATAGTAGCTATTCAGAAAGAAGTTTATGCTTTACGTGCCGCTTGAAGACCGTTTAGGAATTATAAGAACTGCCCCAAACATACAAAAATCTGTTTCCCTGCCCGATCGGGTTGCCCTACGTGCCGCTTACAGACCGTCAAAAAATTACAAGAATTGCCCCAAACGTACAAAAATCTGTTCCGCCCGATCGGGTTGCCCTACGTGCCGCTTACAGACCGATAGTAACTGTTCAGAAAGAAAGTTTATGCTTTACGTGCCGCTTGAAGACCGTTTAGGAATTATAAGAACTGCCCAAACATCAAACATACAAAAATCAGTTTCCCTGCCCGATCGGGTTGCCCTACGTGCCGCTTACAGACCGATAGTAACTATTCAGAAAGAAAGTTTATGCTTTACGTGCCGCTTGAAGACCGTCAAAAAATTACAAGAATTGCCCCAAACGTACAAAAATCTGTTTCCCTGCCCGATCGGGGTTGCCCCACGTGCCGCTTACAGACCGAGAGTAACTATTCAAAATGAAAGTTTATTCCCCTACGTGACGCTTGAGGGCCGATAGTAGCTATTCAGAAAGAAGTTTATGCTTTACGTGCCGCTTGAAGACCGTTTAGGAATTATAAGAACTGCCCCAAACATACAAAAATCTGTTTCCCTGCCCGATCGGGTTGCCCTACGTGCCGCTTACAGACCGTCAAAAAATTACAAGAATTGCCCCAAACGTACAAAAATCTGTTCCGCCCGATCGGGTTGCCCTACGTGCCGCTTACAGACCGATAGTAACTATTCAGAAAGACAGTTTATGCTTTACGTGCCGCTTGAAGACCGTTTAGGAATTATAAGAACTGCCCCAAACATACAAAAATCAGTTTCCCTGCCCGATCGGGTTGCCCTACGTGCCGCTTACAGACCGAGAGTAACTATTCAAAAAGAAAGTTTATGCCCTACGTGCCGCTTGAAGACCGTCAAAAAATTACAAGAATTGCCCCAAACGTACAAAAATCTGTTTCCCTGCCCGATCGGGTTGCCCTACGTGCCGCTTACAGACCGATAGTAACTATTCAGAAAGAAAGTTTATGCTTTACGTGCCGCTTGAAGACCGTCAAAAAATTACAAGAATTGCCCCAAACGTACAAAAATCTGTTTCCCTGCCCGATCGGGGTTGCCCCACGTGCCGCTTACAGACCGAGAGTAACTATTCAAAATGAAAGTTTATTCCCCTACGTGACGCTTGAGGGCCGATAGTAGCTATTCAGAAAGAAGTTTATGCTTTACGTGCCGCTTGAAGACCGTTTAGGAATTATAAGAACTGCCCCAAACATACAAAAATCTGTTTCCCTGCCCGATCGGGTTGCCCTACGTGCCGCTTACAGACCGTCAAAAAATTACAAGAATTGCCCCAAACGTACAAAAATCTGTTCCGCCCGATCGGGTTGCCCTACGTGCCGCTTACAGACCGATAGTAACTGTTCAGAAAGAAAGTTTATGCTTTACGTGCCGCTTGAAGACCGTTTAGGAATTATAAGAACTGCCCAAACATCAAACATACAAAAATCAGTTTCCCTGCCCGATCGGGTTGCCCTACGTGCCGCTTACAGACCGAGAGTTACTATTCAAAAAGAAAGTTTATGCTTTACGTGCCGCTTGAAGACCGTCAAAAAATTACAAGAATTGCCCCAAACGTACAAAAATCTGTTTCCCTGCCCGATCGGGTTGCCCTACGTGCCGCTTACAGACCGATAGTAGCTATTCAGAAAGAAGTTTATGCTTTACGTGCCGCTTGAAGACCGTTTAGGAATTATAAGAACTGCCCCAAACATACAAAAATCTGTTTCCCTGCCCGATCGGGTTGCCCTACGTGCCGCTTACAGACCGAGAGTTACTATTCAAAAAGAAAGTTTATGCCCTACGTGCCGCTTGAAGACCGTCAAAAAATTACAAGAATTGCCCCAAACGTACAAAAATCTGTTCTGCCCGATCGGGTTGCCCTACGTGCCGCTTACAGACCGATATTAACTATTCAGAAAGAAAGTTTATGCTTTACGTGCCGCAAGAAGACCGTTTAGGAATTATAAGAACTGCACCAAACATACAAAAATCTGTTTCCCTGCCCGATCGGGTTGCCCTACGTGCCGCTTACAGACCGAGAGTAACTATTCAAAAAGAAAGTTTATGCCCTACGTGCCGCTTGAAGACCGTCAAAAAATTACAAGAATTGCCCCAAACGTACAAAAATCTGTTTCCCTGCCCGATCGGGTTGCCCTACGTGCCGCTTACAGACCGATAGTAACTATTCAGAAAGAAAGTTTATGCTTTACGTGCCGCTTGAAGACCGTCAAAAAATTACAAGAATTGCCCCAAACGTACAAAAATCTGTTTCCCTGCCCGATCGGGGTTGCCCCACGTGCCGCTTACAGACCGAGAGTAACTATTCAAAATGAAAGTTTATTCCCCTACGTGACGCTTGAGGGCCGATAGTAGCTATTCAGAAAGAAGTTTATGCTTTACGTGCCGCTTGAAGACCGTTTAGGAATTATAAGAACTGCCCCAAACATACAAAAATCTGTTTCCCTGCCCGATCGGGTTGCCCTACGTGCCGCTTACAGACCGTCAAAAAATTACAAGAATTGCCCCAAACGTACAAAAATCTGTTCCGCCCGATCGGGTTGCCCTACGTGCCGCTTACAGACCGATAGTAACTGTTCAGAAAGAAAGTTTATGCTTTACGTGCCGCTTGAAGACCGTTTAGGAATTATAAGAACTGCCCAAACATCAAACATACAAAAATCAGTTTCCCTGCCCGATCGGGTTGCCCTACGTGCCGCTTACAGACCGAGAGTTACTATTCAAAAAGAAAGTTTATGCTTTACGTGCCGCTTGAAGACCGTCAAAAAATTACAAGAATTGCCCCAAACGTACAAAAATCTGTTTCCCTGCCCGATCGGGTTGCCCTACGTGCCGCTTACAGACCGATAGTAGCTATTCAGAAAGAAGTTTATGCTTTACGTGCCGCTTGAAGACCGTTTAGGAATTATAAGAACTGCCCCAAACATACAAAAATCTGTTTCCCTGCCCGATCGGGTTGCCCTACGTGCCGCTTACAGACCGAGAGTTACTATTCAAAAAGAAAGTTTATGCCCTACGTGCCGCTTGAAGACCGTCAAAAAATTACAAGAATTGCCCCAAACGTACAAAAATCTGTTCTGCCCGATCGGGTTGCCCTACGTGCCGCTTACAGACCGATATTAACTATTCAGAAAGAAAGTTTATGCTTTACGTGCCGCAAGAAGACCGTTTAGGAATTATAAGAACTGCACCAAACATACAAAAATCTGTTTCCCTGCCCGATCGGGTTGCCCTACGTGCCGCTTACAGACCGAGAGTAACTATTCAAAAAGAAAGTTTATGCCCTACGTGCCGCTTGAAGACCGTCAAAAAATTACAAGAATTGCCCCAAACGTACAAAAATCTGTTTCCCTGCCCGATCGGGTTGCCCTACGTGCCGCTTACAGACCGATAGTAACTATTCAGAAAGAAAGTTTATGCTTTACGTGCCGCTTGAAGACCGTCAAAAAATTACAAGAATTGCCCCAAACGTACAAAAATCTGTTTCCCTGCCCGATCGGGGTTGCCCCACGTGCCGCTTACAGACCGAGAGTAACTATTCAAAATGAAAGTTTATTCCCCTACGTGACGCTTGAGGGCCGATAGTAGCTATTCAGAAAGAAGTTTATGCTTTACGTGCCGTTTGAAGACCGTTTAGGAATTATAAGAACTGCCCCAAACATACAAAAATCTGTTTCCCTGCCCGATCGGGTTGCCCTACGTGCCGCTTACAGACCGTCAAAAAATTACAAGAATTGCCCCAAACGTACAAAAATCTGTTCCGCCCGATCGGGTTGCCCTACGTGCCGCTTACAGACCGATAGTAACTGTTCAGAAAGAAAGTTTATGCTTTACGTGCCGCTTGAAGACCG
This sequence comes from Cylicocyclus nassatus, assembly GCA_958299035.1. Classification (NCBI taxonomy): domain Eukaryota; kingdom Metazoa; phylum Nematoda; class Chromadorea; order Rhabditida; family Strongylidae; genus Cylicocyclus; species Cylicocyclus nassatus. Next base: position 76,788,527 of record CATQJL010000112.1, read on the forward strand.
TTTAGGAATTATAAGAACTGCCCAAACATCAAACATACAAAAATCAGTTTCCCTGCCCGATCGGGTTGCCCTACGTGCCGCTTACAGACCGAGAGTTACTATTCAAAAAGAAAGTTTATGCTTTACGTGCCGCTTGAAGACCGTCAAAAAATTACAAGAATTGCCCCAAACGTACAAAAATCTGTTTCCCTGCCCGATCGGGTTGCCCTACGTGCCGCTTACAGACCGATAGTAGCTATTCAGAAAGAAGTTTATGCTTTACGTGCCGCTTGAAGACCGTTTAGGAATTATAAGAACTGCCCCAAACATACAAAAATCTGTTTCCCTGCCCGATCGGGTTGCCCTACGTGCCGCTTACAGACCGTCAAAAAATTACAAGAATTGCCCCAAACGTACAAAAATCTGTTCCGCCCGATCGGGTTGCCCTACGTGCCGCTTACAGACCGATAGTAACTGTTCAGAAAGAAAGTTTATGCTTTACGTGCCGCTTGAAGACCGTTTAGGAATTATAAGAACTGCCCAAACATCAAACATACAAAAATCAGTTTCCCTGCCCGATCGGGTTGCCCTACGTGCCGCTTACAGACCGAGAGTTACTATTCAAAAAGAAAGTTTATGCCCTACGTGCCGCTTGAAGACCGTCAAAAAATTACAAGAATTGCCCCAAACGTACAAAAATCTGTTCTGCCCGATCGGGTTGCCCTACGTGCCGCTTACAGACCGATATTAACTATTCAGAAAGAAAGTTTATGCTTTACGTGCCGCAAGAAGACCGTTTAGGAATTATAAGAACTGCACCAAACATACAAAAATCTGTTTCCCTGCCCGATCGGGTTGCCCTACGTGCCGCTTACAGACCGATAGTAACTATTCAGAAAGAAAGTTTATGCTTTACGTGCCGCTTGAAGACCGTCAAAAAATTACAAGAATTGCCCCAAACGTACAAAAATCTGTTTCCCTGCCCGATCGGGGTTGCCCCACGTGCCGCTTACAGACCGAGAGTAACTATTCAAAATGAAAGTTTATTCCCCTACGTGACGCTTGAGGGCCGTTTAAGAATTATAAGGACTGCCCAAACATACAAAAATCAGTTTCCCTGAACGATCGGGTTGCCCTACGTGCCGCTTACAGACCGAGAGTAACTATTCAAAAAGAAAGTTTATGCTTTACGTGCCGCAAGAAGACCGTTTAGGAATTATAAGAACTGCACCAAACATACAAAAATCTGTTTCCCTGCCCGATCGGGTTGCCCTACGTGCCGCTTACAGACCGTCAAAAAATTACAAGAATTGCCCCAAACGTACAAAAATCTGTTCCGCCCGATCGGGTTGCCCTACGTGCCGCTTACAGACCGATAGTAACTATTCAGAAAGACAGTTTATGCTTTACGTGCCGCTTGAAGACCGTTTAGGAATTATAAGAACTGCCCCAAACATACAAAAATCAGTTTCCCTGCCCGATCGGGTTGCCCTACGTGCCGCTTACAGACCGAGAGTAACTATTCAAAAAGAAAGTTTATGCCCTACGTGCCGCTTGAAGACCGTCAAAAAATTACAAGAATTGCCCCAAACGTACAAAAATCTGTTTCCCTGCCCGATCGGGTTGCCCTACGTGCCGCTTACAGACCGATAGTAACTATTCAGAAAGAAAGTTTATGCTTTACGTGCCGCTTGAAGACCGTCAAAAAATTACAAGAATTGCCCCAAACGTACAAAAATCTGTTTCCCTGCCCGATCGGGGTTGCCCCACGTGCCGCTTACAGACCGAGAGTAACTATTCAAAATGAAAGTTTATTCCCCTACGTGACGCTTGAGGGCCGATAGTAGCTATTCAGAAAGAAGTTTATGCTTTACGTGCCGCTTGAAGACCGTTTAGGAATTATAAGAACTGCCCCAAACATACAAAAATCTGTTTCCCTGCCCGATCGGGTTGCCCTACGTGCCGCTTACAGACCGTCAAAAAATTACAAGAATTGCCCCAAACGTACAAAAATCTGTTCCGCCCGATCGGGTTGCCCTACGTGCCGCTTACAGACCGATAGTAACTGTTCAGAAAGAAAGTTTATGCTTTACGTGCCGCTTGAAGACCGTTTAGGAATTATAAGAACTGCCCAAACATCAAACATACAAAAATCAGTTCCCTGCCCGATCGGGTTACCCTACGTGCCGCTTACAGACCGAGAGTTACTATTCAAAAAGAAAGTTTATGCCCTACGTGCCGCTTGAAGACCGTCAAAAAATTACAAGAATTGCCCCAAACGTACAAAAATCTGTTTCCCTGCCCGATCGGGGTTGCCCCACGTGCCGCTTACAGACCGAGAGTAACTATTCAAAATGAAAGTTTATTCCCCTACGTGACGCTTGAGGGCCGTTTAAGAATTATAAGGACTGCCCAAACATACAAAAATCAGTTTCCCTGAACGATCGGGTTGCCCTACGTGCCGCTTACAGACCGAGAGTAACTATTCAAAAAGAAAGTTTATGCTTTACGTGCCGCAAGAAGACCGTTTAGGAATTATAAGAACTGCACCAAACATACAAAAATCTGTTTCCCTGCCCGATCGGGTTGCCCTACGTGCCGCTTACAGACCGAGAGTAACTATTCAAAAAGAAAGTTTATGCCCTACGTGCCGCTTGAAGACCGTCAAAAAATTACAAGAATTGCCCCAAACATACAAAAATCAGTTTCCCTGAACGATCGGGTTGCCCTACGTGCCGCTTACAGACCGATAGTAGCTATTCAGAAAGAAGTTTATGCTTTACGTGCCGCTTGAAGACCGTTTAGGAATTATAAGAACTGCCCCAAACATACAAAAATCTGTTTCCCTGCCCGATCGGGTTGCCCTACGTGCCGCTTACAGACCGTCAAAAAATTACAAGAATTGCCCCAAACGTACAAAAATCTGTTCCGCCCGATCGGGTTGCCCTACGTGCCGCTTACAGACCGATAGTAACTGTTCAGAAAGAAAGTTTATGCTTTACGTGCCGCTTGAAGACCGTTTAGGAATTATAAGAACTGCCCAAACATCAAACATACAAAAATCAGTTTCCCTGCCCGATCGGGTTGCCCTACGTGCCGCTTACAGACCGAGAGTTACTATTCAAAAAGAAAGTTTATGCCCTACGTGCCGCTTGAAGACCGTCAAAAAATTACAAGAATTGCCCCAAACGTACAAAAATCTGTTCTGCCCGATCGGGTTGCCCTACGTGCCGCTTACAGACCGATAGTAACTATTCAGAAAGAAAGTTTATGCTTTACGTGCCGCAAGAAGACCGTTTAGGAATTATAAGAACTGCACCAAACATACAAAAATCTGTTTCCCTGCCCGATCGGGTTGCCCTACGTGCCGCTTACAGACCGAGAGTAGCTATTCAGAAAGAAGTTTATGCTTTACGTGCCGCTTGAAGACCGTTTAGGAATTATAAGAACTGCCCCAAACATACAAAAATCTGTTTCCCTGCCCGATCGGGTTGCCCTACGTGCCGCTTACAGACCGTCAAAAAATTACAAGAATTGCCCCAAACGTACAAAAATCTGTTCCGCCCGATCGGGTTGCCCTACGTGCCGCTTACAGACCGATAGTAACTGTTCAGAAAGAAAGTTTATGCTTTACGTGCCGCAAGAAGACCGTTTAGGAATTATAAGAACTGCACCAAACATACAAAAATCTGTTTCCCTGCCCGATCGGGTTGCCCTACGTGCCGCTTACAGACCGATAGTAACTATTCAGAAAGAAAGTTTATGCTTTACGTGCCGCTTGAAGACCGTCAAAAAATTACAAGAATTGCCCCAAACGTACAAAAATCTGTTTCCCTGCCCGATCGGGGTTGCCCCACGTGCCGCTTACAGACCGAGAGTAACTATTCAAAATGAAAGTTTATTCCCCTACGTGACGCTTGAGGGCCGTTTAAGAATTATAAGGACTGCCCAAACATACAAAAATCAGTTTCCCTGAACGATCGGGTTGCCCTACGTGCCGCTTACAGACCGAGAGTAACTATTCAAAAAGAAAGTTTATGCTTTACGTGCCGCAAGAAGACCGTTTAGGAATTATAAGAACTGCACCAAACATACAAAAATCTGTTTCCCTGCCCGATCGGGTTGCCCTACGTGCCGCTTACAGACCGTCAAAAAATTACAAGAATTGCCCCAAACGTACAAAAATCTGTTCCGCCCGATCGGGTTGCCCTACGTGCCGCTTACAGACCGATAGTAACTATTCAGAAAGACAGTTTATGCTTTACGTGCCGCTTGAAGACCGTTTAGGAATTATAAGAACTGCCCCAAACATACAAAAATCAGTTTCCCTGCCCGATCGGGTTGCCCTACGTGCCGCTTACAGACCGAGAGTAACTATTCAAAAAGAAAGTTTATGCCCTACGTGCCGCTTGAAGACCGTCAAAAAATTACAAGAATTGCCCCAAACGTACAAAAATCTGTTTCCCTGCCCGATCGGGTTGCCCTACGTGCCGCTTACAGACCGATAGTAACTATTCAGAAAGAAAGTTTATGCTTTACGTGCCGCTTGAAGACCGTCAAAAAATTACAAGAATTGCCCCAAACGTACAAAAATCTGTTTCCCTGCCCGATCGGGGTTGCCCCACGTGCCGCTTACAGACCGAGAGTAACTATTCAAAATGAAAGTTTATTCCCCTACGTGACGCTTGAGGGCCGATAGTAGCTATTCAGAAAGAAGTTTATGCTTTACGTGCCGCTTGAAGACCGTTTAGGAATTATAAGAACTGCCCCAAACATACAAAAATCTGTTTCCCTGCCCGATCGGGTTGCCCTACGTGCCGCTTACAGACCGTCAAAAAATTACAAGAATTGCCCCAAACGTACAAAAATCTGTTCCGCCCGATCGGGTTGCCCTACGTGCCGCTTACAGACCGATAGTAACTGTTCAGAAAGAAAGTTTATGCTTTACGTGCCGCTTGAAGACCGTTTAGGAATTATAAGAACTGCCCAAACATCAAACATACAAAAATCAGTTCCCTGCCCGATCGGGTTACCCTACGTGCCGCTTACAGACCGAGAGTTACTATTCAAAAAGAAAGTTTATGCCCTACGTGCCGCTTGAGGGCCGTTTAAGAATTATAAGGACTGCCCAAACATACAAAAATCAGTTTCCCTGAACGATCGGGTTGCCCTACGTGCCGCTTACAGACCGAGAGTAACTATTCAAAAAGAAAGTTTATGCTTTACGTGCCGCAAGAAGACCGTTTAGGAATTATAAGAACTGCACCAAACATACAAAAATCTGTTTCCCTGCCCGATCGGGTTGCCCTACGTGCCGCTTACAGACCGAGAGTAACTATTCAAAAAGAAAGTTTATGCTTTACGTGCCGCAAGAAGACCGTTTAGGAATTATAAGAACTGCACCAAACATACAAAAATCTGTTTCCCTGCCCGATCGGGGTTGCCCCACGTGCCGCTTACAGACCGAGAGTAACTATTCAAAATGAAAGTTTATTCCCCTACGTGACGCTTGAGGGCCGTTTAAGAATTATAAGGACTGCCCAGACATACAAAAATCAGTTTCCCTGAACGATCGGGTTGCCCTACGTGCCGCTTACAGACCGAGAGTAACTATTCAAAAAGAAAGTTTATGCTTTACGTGCCGCAAGAAGACCGTTTAGGAATTATAAGAACTGCACCAAACATACAAAAATCTGTTTCCCTGCCCGATCGGGTTGCCCTACGTGCCGCTTACAGACCGATAGTAACTATTCAGAAAGAAAGTTTATGCTTTACGTGCCGCTTGAAGACCGTCAAAAAATTACAAGAATTGCCCCAAACGTACAAAAATCTGTTTCCCTGCCCGATCGGGGTTGCCCCACGTGCCGCTTACAGACCGAGAGTAACTATTCAAAATGAAAGTTTATTCCCCTACGTGACGCTTGAGGGCCGTTTAAGAATTATAAGGACTGCCCAAACATACAAAAATCAGTTTCCCTGAACGATCGGGTTGCCCTACGTGCCGCTTACAGACCGAGAGTAACTATTCAAAAAGAAAGTTTATGCTTTACGTGCCGCAAGAAGACCGTTTAGGAATTATAAGAACTGCACCAAACATACAAAAATCTGTTTCCCTGCCCGATCGGGTTGCCCTACGTGCCGCTTACAGACCGATAGTAACTATTCAGAAAGAAAGTTTATGCTTTACGTGCCGCTTGAAGACCGTCAAAAAATTACAAGAATTGCCCCAAACGTACAAAAATCTGTTTCCCTGCCCGATCGGGGTTGCCCCACGTGCCGCTTACAGACCGAGAGTAACTATTCAAAATGAAAGTTTATTCCCCTACGTGACGCTTGAGGGCCGTTTAAGAATTATAAGGACTGCCCAAACATACAAAAATCAGTTTCCCTGAACGATCGGGTTGCCCTACGTGCCGCTTACAGACCGAGAGTAACTATTCAAAAAGAAAGTTTATGCTTTACGTGCAGCAAGAAGACCGTTTAGGAATTATAAGAACTGCACCAAACATACAAAAATCTGTTTCCCTGCCCGATCGGGTTGCCCTACGTGCCGCTTACAGACCGTCAAAAAATTACAAGAATTGCCCCAAACGTACAAAAATCTGTTCCGCCCGATCGGGTTGCCCTACGTGCCGCTTACAGACCGATAGTAACTGTTCAGAAAGAAAGTTTATGCTTTACGTGCCGCTTGAAGACCGTTTAGGAATTATAAGAACTGCCCAAACATCAAACATACAAAAATCAGTTCCCTGCCCGATCGGGTTACCCTACGTGCCGCTTACAGACCGAGAGTTACTATTCAAAAAGAAAGTTTATGCCCTACGTGCCGCTTGAAGACCGTCAAAAAATTACAAGAATTGCCCCAAACGTACAAAAATCTGTTTCCCTGCCCGATCGGGGTTGCCCCACGTGCCGCTTACAGACCGAGAGTAACTATTCAAAATGAAAGTTTATTCCCCTACGTGACGCTTGAGGGCCGTTTAAGAATTATAAGGACTGCCCAAACATACAAAAATCAGTTTCCCTGAACGATCGGGTTGCCCTACGTGCCGCTTACAGACCGAGAGTAACTATTCAAAAAGAAAGTTTATGCTTTACGTGCCGCAAGAAGACCGTTTAGGAATTATAAGAACTGCACCAAACATACAAAAATCTGTTTCCCTGCCCGATCGGGTTGCCCTACGTGCCGATTACAGACCGATAGTAACTATTCAGAAAGAAAGTTTATGCTTTACGTGCCGCTTGAAGACCGTCAAAAAATTACAAGAATTGCCCCAAACGTACAAAAATCTGTTTCCCTGCCCGATCGGGGTTGCCCCACGTGCCGCTTACAGACCGAGAGTAACTATTCAAAATGAAAGTTTATTCCCCTACGTGCCGCTTACAGACCGTCAAAAAATTACAAGAATTGCCCCAAACGTACAAAAATCTGTTCCGCCCGATCGGGTTGCCCTACGTGCCGCTTACAGACTGATAGTAACTATTCAGAAAGACAGTTTATGCTTTACGTGCCGCTTGAAGACCGTTTAGGAATTATAAGAACTGCCCCAAACATACAAAAATCAGTTTCCCTGCTCGATCGGTTTGCCCTACGTGCCGCTTACAGACCGATAGTAACTATTCAGAAAGAAAGTTTATGCTTTACGTGCCGCAAGAAGACCGTTTAGGAATTATAAGAACTGCCCCAAACATACAAAAATCTGTTTCCCTGCCCGATCGGGTTGCCCTACGTGCCGCTTACAGACCGAGAGTAACTATTCAAAAAGAAAGTTTATGCCCTACGTGCCGCTTGAAGACCGTCAAAAAAATTACAAGAATTGCCCCAAACGTACAAAAATCTGTTCCGCCCGATCGGGTTGCCCTACGTGCCGCTTACAGACCGAGAGTAACTATTCAAAATGAAAGTTTATTCCCCTACGTGACGCTTGAGGGCCGTTTAAGAATTATAAGGACTGCCCAAACATACAAAAATCAGTTTCCCTGCCCGATCGGGTTGCCCTACGTGCCGCTTACAGACCGATAGTAACTATTCAGAAAGAAAGTTTATGCTTTACGTGCCGCTTGAAGACCGTCAAAAAATTACAAGAATTGCCCCAAACGTACAAAAATCTGTTTCCCTGCCCGATCGGGGTTGCCCCACGTGCCGCTTACAGACCGAGAGTAACTATTCAAAATGAAAGTTTATTCCCCTACGTGACGCTTGAGGGCCGTTTAAGAATTATAAGGACTGCCCAAACATACAAAAATCAGTTTCCCTGAACGATCGGGTTGCCCTACGTGCCGCTTACAGACCGAGAGTAACTATTCAAAAAGAAAGTTTATGCTTTACGTGCCGCAAGAAGACCGTTTAGGAATTATAAGAACTGCACCAAACATACAAAAATCTGTTTCCCTGCCCGATCGGGTTGCCCTACGTGCCGCTTACAGACCGATAGTAACTATTCAGAAAGAAAGTTTATGCTTTACGTGCCGCTTGAAGACCGTCAAAAAATTACAAGAATTGCCCCAAACGTACAAAAATCTGTTTCCCTGCCCGATCGGGGTTGCCCCACGTGCCGCTTACAGACCGAGAGTAACTATTCAAAATGAAAGTTTATTCCCCTACGTGACGCTTGAGGGCCGTTTAAGAATTATAAGGACTGCCCAAACATACAAAAATCAGTTTCCCTGAACGATCGGGTTGCCCTACGTGCCGCTTACAGACCGAGAGTAACTATTCAAAAAGAAAGTTTATGCTTTACGTGCAGCAAGAAGACCGTTTAGGAATTATAAGAACTGCACCAAACATACAAAAATCTGTTTCCCTGCCCGATCGGGTTGCCCTACGTGCCGCTTACAGACCGATAGTAACTATTCAGAAAGAAAGTTTATGCTTTACGTGCCGCTTGAAGACCGTCAAAAAATTACAAGAATTGCCCCAAACGTACAAAAATCTGTTTCCCTGCCCGATCGGGGTTGCCCCACGTGCCGCTTACAGACCGAGAGTAACTATTCAAAATGAAAGTTTATTCCCCTACGTGACGCTTGAGGGCCGTTTAAGAATTATAAGGACTGCCCAAACATACAAAAATCAGTTTCCCTGAACGATCGGGTTGCCCTACGTGCCGCTTACAGACCGAGAGTAACTATTCAAAAAGAAAGTTTATGCTTTACGTGCAGCAAGAAGACCGTTTAGGAATTATAAGAACTGCACCAAACATACAAAAATCTGTTTCCCTGCCCGATCGGGTTGCCCTACGTGCCGCTTACAGACCGTCAAAAAATTACAAGAATTGCCCCAAACGTACAAAAATCTGTTCCGCCCGATCGGGTTGCCCTACGTGCCGCTTACAGACCGATAGTAACTGTTCAGAAAGAAAGTTTATGCTTTACGTGCCGCTTGAAGACCGTTTAGGAATTATAAGAACTGCCCAAACATCAAACATACAAAAATCAGTTCCCTGCCCGATCGGGTTACCCTACGTGCCGCTTACAGACCGAGAGTTACTATTCAAAAAGAAAGTTTATGCCCTACGTGCCGCTTGAAGACCGTCAAAAAATTACAAGAATTGCCCCAAACGTACAAAAATCTGTTTCCCTGCCCGATCGGGGTTGCCCCACGTGCCGCTTACAGACCGAGAGTAACTATTCAAAATGAAAGTTTATTCCCCTACGTGACGCTTGAGGGCCGTTTAAGAATTATAAGGACTGCCCAAACATACAAAAATCAGTTTCCCTGAACGATCGGGTTGCCCTACGTGCCGCTTACAGACCGAGAGTAACTATTCAAAAAGAAAGTTTATGCTTTACGTGCCGCAAGAAGACCGTTTAGGAATTATAAGAACTGCACCAAACATACAAAAATCTGTTTCCCTGCCCGATCGGGTTGCCCTACGTGCCGCTTACAGACCGATAGTAACTATTCAGAAAGAAAGTTTATGCTTTACGTGCCGCTTGAAGACCGTCAAAAAATTACAAGAATTGCCCCAAACGTACAAAAATCTGTTTCCCTGCCCGATCGGGGTTGCCCCACGTGCCGCTTACAGACCGAGAGTAACTATTCAAAATGAAAGTTTATTCCCCTACGTGACGCTTGAGGGCCGTTTAAGAATTATAAGGACTGCCCAAACATACAAAAATCAGTTTCCCTGAACGATCGGGTTGCCCTACGTGCCGCTTACAGACCGAGAGTAACTATTCAAAAAGAAAGTTTATGCTTTACGTGCCGCAAGAAGACCGTTTAGGAATTATAAGAACTGCACCAAACATACAAAAATCTGTTTCCCTGCCCGATCGGGTTGCCCTACGTGCCGCTTACAGACCGTCAAAAAATTACAAGAATTGCCCCAAACGTACAAAAATCTGTTCCGCCCGATCGGGTTGCCCTACGTGCCGCTTACAGACTGATAGTAACTATTCAGAAAGACAGTTTATGCTTTACGTGCCGCTTGAAGACCGTTTAGGAATTATAAGAACTGCCCCAAACATACAAAAATCAGTTTCCCTGCTCGATCGGTTTGCCCTACGTGCCGCTTACAGACCGATAGTAACTATTCAGAAAGAAAGTTTATGCTTTACGTGCCGCAAGAAGACCGTTTAGGAATTATAAGAACTGCCCCAAACATACAAAAATCTGTTTCCCTGCCCGATCGGGTTGCCCTACGTGCCGCTTACAGACCGAGAGTAACTATTCAAAAAGAAAGTTTATGCCCTACGTGCCGCTTGAAGACCGTCAAAAAAATTACAAGAATTGCCCCAAACGTACAAAAATCTGTTCCGCCCGATCGGGTTGCCCTACGTGCCGCTTACAGACCGAGAGTAACTATTCAAAATGAAAGTTTATTCCCCTACGTGACGCTTGAGGGCCGTTTAAGAATTATAAGGACTGCCCAAACATACAAAAATCAGTTTCCCTGCCCGATCGGGTTGCCCTACGTGCCGCTTACAGACCGTCAAAAAATTACAAGAATTGCCCCAAACGTACAAAAATCTGTTCCGCCCGATCGGGTTGCCCTACGTGCCGCTTACAGACCGAGAGTAACTATTCAAAATGAAAGTTTATTCCCCTACGTGACGCTTGAGGGCCGTTTAAGAATTATAAGGACTGCCCAAACATACAAAAATCAGTTTCCCTGCCCGATCGGGTTGCCCTACGTGCCGCTTACAGACCGAGAGTAACTATTCAAAAAGAAAGTTTATGCCCTACGTGCCGCTTGAAGACCGTCAAAAAAATTACAAGAATTGCCCCAAACGTACAAAAATCTGTTTCCCTGCTCGATCGGTTTGCCCTACGTGCCGCTTACAGACCGATAGTAACTATTCAGAAAGAAAGTTTATGCTTTACGTGCCGCAAGAAGACCGTTTAGGAATTATAAGAACTGCCCCAAACATACAAAAATCTGTTTCCCTGCCCGATCGGGTTGCCCTACGTGCCGCTTACAGACCGATAGTAACTATTCAGAAAGAAAGTTTATGCTTTACGTGCCGCTTGAAGACCGTTTAGGAATTATAAGAACTGCCTCAAACATACAAAAATCAGTTTCCCTGCCCGATCGGGTTGCCCTACGTGCCGCTTACAGACCGAGAGTAACTATTCAAAAAGAAAGTTTATGCCCTACGTGCCGCTTGAAGACCGTCAAAAAATTACAAGAATTGCCCCAAACGTACAAAAATCTGTTCTGCCCGATCGGGTTTTGCCCTACGTGCCGCTTACAGACCGAGAGTAACTATTCAGAAAGAAAGTTTATGCTTTACGTGCCGCTTGAAGACCGTCAAAAAATTACAAGAATTGCCCCAAACGTACAAAAATCTGTTTCCCTGCCCGATCGGGGTTGCCCCACGTGCCGCTTACAGACCGAGAGTAACTATTCAAAATGAAAGTTTATTCCCCTACGTGACGCTTGAGGGCCGATAGTAGCTATTCAGAAAGAAGTTTATGCTTTACGTGCCGCTTGAAGACCGTTTAGGAATTATAAGAACTGCCCCAAACATACAAAAATCTGTTTCCCTGCCCGATCGGGTTGCCCTACGTGCCGCTTACAGACCGTCAAAAAATTACAAGAATTGCCCCAAACGTACAAAAATCTGTTCCGCCCGATCGGGTTGCCCTACGTGCCGCTTACAGACCGATAGTAACTGTTCAGAAAGAAAGTTTATGCTTTACGTGCCGCTTGAAGACCGTTTAGGAATTATAAGAACTGCCCAAACATCAAACATACAAAAATCAGTTCCCTGCCCGATCGGGTTACCCTACGTGCCGCTTACAGACCGAGAGTTACTATTCAAAAAGAAAGTTTATGCCCTACGTGCCGCTTGAGGGCCGTTTAAGAATTATAAGGACTGCCCAAACATACAAAAATCAGTTTCCCTGAACGATCGGGTTGCCCTACGTGCCGCTTACAGACCGAGAGTAACTATTCAAAAAGAAAGTTTATGCTTTACGTGCCGCAAGAAGACCGTTTAGGAATTATAAGAACTGCACCAAACATACAAAAATCTGTTTCCCTGCCCGATCGGGTTGCCCTACGTGCCGCTTACAGACCGAGAGTAACTATTCAAAAAGAAAGTTTATGCTTTACGTGCCGCAAGAAGACCGTTTAGGAATTATAAGAACTGCACCAAACATACAAAAATCTGTTTCCCTGCCCGATCGGGGTTGCCCCACGTGCCGCTTACAGACCGAGAGTAACTATTCAAAATGAAAGTTTATTCCCCTACGTGACGCTTGAGGGCCGTTTAAGAATTATAAGGACTGCCCAAACATACAAAAATCAGTTTCCCTGAACGATCGGGTTGCCCTACGTGCCGCTTACAGACCGAGAGTAACTATTCAAAAAGAAAGTTTATGCTTTACGTGCCGCAAGAAGACCGTTTAGGAATTATAAGAACTGCACCAAACATACAAAAATCTGTTTCCCTGCCCGATCGGGTTGCCCTACGTGCCGCTTACAGACCGATAGTAACTATTCAGAAAGAAAGTTTATGCTTTACGTGCCGCTTGAAGACCGTCAAAAAATTACAAGAATTGCCCCAAACGTACAAAAATCTGTTTCCCTGCCCGATCGGGGTTGCCCCACGTGCCGCTTACAGACCGAGAGTAACTATTCAAAATGAAAGTTTATTCCCCTACGTGACGCTTGAGGGCCGTTTAAGAATTATAAGGACTGCCCAAACATACAAAAATCAGTTTCCCTGAACGATCGGGTTGCCCTACGTGCCGCTTACAGACCGAGAGTAACTATTCAAAAAGAAAGTTTATGCTTTACGTGCCGCAAGAAGACCGTTTAGGAATTATAAGAACTGCACCAAACATACAAAAATCTGTTTCCCTGCCCGATCGGGTTGCCCTACGTGCCGCTTACAGACCGTCAAAAAATTACAAGAATTGCCCCAAACGTACAAAAATCTGTTCCGCCCGATCGGGTTGCCCTACGTGCCGCTTACAGACCGATAGTAACTGTTCAGAAAGAAAGTTTATGCTTTACGTGCCGCTTGAAGACCGTTTAGGAATTATAAGAACTGCCCAAACATCAAACATACAAAAATCAGTTCCCTGCCCGATCGGGTTACCCTACGTGCCGCTTACAGACCGAGAGTTACTATTCAAAAAGAAAGTTTATGCCCTACGTGCCGCTTGAAGACCGTCAAAAAATTACAAGAATTGCCCCAAACGTACAAAAATCTGTTTCCCTGCCCGATCGGGGTTGCCCCACGTGCCGCTTACAGACCGAGAGTAACTATTCAAAATGAAAGTTTATTCCCCTACGTGACGCTTGAGGGCCGTTTAAGAATTATAAGGACTGCCCAAACATACAAAAATCAGTTTCCCTGAACGATCGGGTTGCCCTACGTGCCGCTTACAGACCGAGAGTAACTATTCAAAAAGAAAGTTTATGCTTTACGTGCCGCAAGAAGACCGTTTAGGAATTATAAGAACTGCACCAAACATACAAAAATCTGTTTCCCTGCCCGATCGGGTTGCCCTACGTGCCGCTTACAGACCGATAGTAACTATTCAGAAAGAAAGTTTATGCTTTACGTGCCGCTTGAAGACCGTCAAAAAATTACAAGAATTGCCCCAAACGTACAAAAATCTGTTTCCCTGCCCGATCGGGGTTGCCCCACGTGCCGCTTACAGACCGAGAGTAACTATTCAAAATGAAAGTTTATTCCCCTACGTGACGCTTGAGGGCCGTTTAAGAATTATAAGGACTGCCCAAACATACAAAAATCAGTTTCCCTGAACGATCGGGTTGCCCTACGTGCCGCTTACAGACCGAGAGTAACTATTCAAAAAGAAAGTTTATGCTTTACGTGCCGCAAGAAGACCGTTTAGGAATTATAAGAACTGCACCAAACATACAAAAATCTGTTTCCCTGCCCGATCGGGTTGCCCTACGTGCCGCTTACAGACCGTCAAAAAATTACAAGAATTGCCCCAAACGTACAAAAATCTGTTCCGCCCGATCGGGTTGCCCTACGTGCCGCTTACAGACTGATAGTAACTATTCAGAAAGACAGTTTATGCTTTACGTGCCGCTTGAAGACCGTTTAGGAATTATAAGAACTGCCCCAAACATACAAAAATCAGTTTCCCTGCCCGATCGGGTTGCCCTACGTGCCGCTTACAGACCGAGAGTAACTATTCAAAAAGAAAGTTTATACCCTACGTGCCGCTTGAAGACCGTCAAAAAATCACAAGAATTGCCCCAAACGTACAAAAATCTGTTTCCCTGCCCGATCGGGTTGCCCTACGTGCCGCTTACAGACCGAGAGTAACTATTCAAAATGAAAGTTTATTCCCCTACGTGACGCTTGAGGGCCGTTTAAGAATTATAAGGACTGCCCAAACATACAAAAATCAGTTTCCCTGCCCGATCGGGTTGCCCTACGTGCCGCTTACAGACCGAGAGTAACTATTCAAAAAGAAAGTTTATGCCCTACGTGCCGCTTGAAGACCGTCAAAAAAATTACAAGAATTGCCCCAAACGTACAAAAATCTGTTTCCCTGCCCGATCGGGTTGCCCTACGTGCCGCTTACAGACCGATAGTAGCTATTCAGAAAGAAGTTTATGCTTTACGTGCCGCTTGAAGACCGTTTAGGAATTATAAGAACTGCCCCAAACATACAAAAATCTGTTTCCCTGCCCGATCGGGTTGCCCTACGTGCCGCTTACAGACCGTCAAAAAATTACAAGAATTGCCCCAAACGTACAAAAATCTGTTCCGCCCGATCGGGTTGCCCTACGTGCCGCTTACAGACCGAGAGTAACTATTCAAAAAGAAAGTTTATGCCCTACGTGCCGCTTGAAGACCGTCAAAAAATTACAAGAATTGCCCCAAACGTACAAAAATCTGTTTCCCTGCTCGATCGGTTTGCCCTACGTGCCGCTTACAGACCGATAGTAACTATTCAGAAAGAAAGTTTATGCTTTACGTGCCGCAAGAAGACCGTTTAGGAATTATAAGAACTGCCCCAAACATACAAAAATCAGTTTCCCTGCCCGATCGGGTTGCCCTACGTGCCGCTTACAGACCGAGAGTAACTATTCAAAAAGAAAGTTTATGCCCTACGTGCCGCTTACAGACCGATAGTAACTATTCAGAAAGAAAGTTTATGCTTTACGTGCCGCAAGAAGACCGTTTAGGAATTATAAGAACTGCCCCAAACATACAAAAATCAGTTTCCCTGCCCGATCGGGTTGCCCTACGTGCCGCTTACAGACCGAGAGTTACTATTCAAAAAGAAAGTTTATGCCCTACGTGCCGCTTGAAGACCGTCAAAAAATTACAAGAATTGCCCCAAACGTACAAAAATCTGTTTCCCTGCCCGATCGGGGTTGCCCCACGTGCCGCTTACAGACCGAGAGTAACTATTCAAAATGAAAGTTTATTCCCCTACGTGACGCTTGAGGGCCGTTTAAGAATTATAAGGACTGCCCAAACATACAAAAATCAGTTTCCCTGCCCGATCGGGTTGCCCTACGTGCCGCTTACAGACCGAGAGTAACTATTCAAAAAGAAAGTTTATGCCCTACGTGCCGCTTGAAGACCGTCAAAAAAATTACAAGAATTGCCCCAAACGTACAAAAATCTGTTTCCCTGCTGGATCGGTTTGCCCTACGTGCCGCTTACAGACCGATAGTAACTATTCAGAAAGAAAGTTTATGCTTTACGTGCCGCAAGAAGACCGTTTAGGAATTATAAGAACTGCCCCAAACATACAAAAATCTGTTTCCCTGCCCGATCGGGTTGCCCTACGTGCCGCTTACAGACCGATAGTAACTATTCAGAAAGAAAGTTTATGCTTTACGTGCCGCTTGAAGACCGTTTAGGAATTATAAGAACTGCCTCAAACATACAAAAATCAGTTTCCCTGCCCGATCGGGTTGCCCTACGTGCCGCTTACAGACCGAGAGTAACTATTCAAAAAGAAAGTTTATGCCCTACGTGCCGCTTGAAGACCGTCAAAAAATTACAAGAATTGCCCCAAACGTACAAAAATCTGTTCTGCCCGATCGGGTTTTGCCCTACGTGCCGCTTACAGACCGAGAGTAACTATTCAAAAAGAAAGTTTATGCCCTACGTGCCGCTTGAAGACCGTCAAAAAATTACAAGAATTGCCCCAAACGTACAAAAATCTGTTTCCCTGCCCGATCGGGTTGCCCTACGTGCCGCTTACAGACCGATAGTAGCTATTCAGAAAGAAGTTTATGCTTTACGTGCCGCTTGAAGACCGTTTAGGAATTATAAGAACTGCCCCAAACATACAAAAATCTGTTTCCCTGCCCGATCGGGTTGCCCTACGTGCCGCTTACAGACCGTCAAAAAATTACAAGAATTGTCCCAAACGTACAAAAATCTGTTCCGCCCGATCGGGTTGCCCTACGTGCCGCTTACAGACCGATAGTAACTGTTCAGAAAGAAAGTTTATGCTTTACGTGCCGCTTGAAGACCGTTTAGGAATTATAAGAACTGCCCAAACATCAAACATACAAAAATCAGTTTCCCTGCCCGATCGGGTTGCCCTACGTGCCGCTTACAGACCGAGAGTAACTATTTAAAAAGAAAGTTTATGCCCTACGTGCCGCTTGAAGACCGTCAAAAAATTACAAGAATTGCCCCAAACGTACAAAAATCTGTTTCCCTGCTCGATCGGTTTGCCCTACGTGCCGCTTACAGACCGATAGTAACTATTCAGAAAGAAAGTTTATGCTTTACGTGCCGCAAGAAGACCGTTTAGGAATTATAAGAACTGCCCCAAACATACAAAAATCAGTTTCCCTGCCCGATCGGGTTGCCCTACGTGCCGCTTACAGACCGAGAGTAACTATTCAAAAAGAAAGTTTATGCCCTACGTGCCGCTTGAAGACCGTCAAAAAATTACAAGAATTGCCCCAAACGTACAAAAATCTGTTTCCCTGCCCGATCGGGTTGCCCTACGTGCCGCTTACAGACCGATAGTAACTATTCAGAAAGAAAGTTTATGCTTTACGTGCCGCTTGAAGACCGTCAAAAAATTACAAGAATTGCCCCAAACGTACAAAAATCTGTTTCCCTGCCCGATCGGGGTTGCCCCACGTGCCGCTTACAGACCGAGAGTAACTATTCAAAATGAAAGTTTATTCCCTACGTGACGCTTGAGGGCCGTTTAAGAATTATAAGGACTGCCCAAACATACAAAAATCAGTTTCCCTGAACGATCGGGTTGCCCTACGTGCCGCTTACAGACCGATAGTAACTATTCAGAAAGAAAGTTTATGCTTTACGTGCCGCTTGAAGACCGTTTAGGAATTATAAGAACTGCCCAGACATCAAACATACAAAAATCAGTTTCCCTGCCCGATCGGGTTGCCCTACGTGCCGCTTACAGACCGAGAGTTACTATTCAAAAAGAAAGTTTATGCCCTACGTGCCGCTTGAAGACCGTCAAAAAATTACAAGAATTGCCCCAAACGTACAAAAATCTGTTTCCCTGCCCGATCGGGTTGCCCTACGTGCCGCTTACAGACCGAGAGTAACTATTCAAAAAGAAAGTTTATGCCCTACGTGCCGCTTGAAGACCGTTTAGGAATTATAAGGACTGCCCAAACGTACAAAAATCTGTTTCCCTGCCCGATCGGGTTGCCCTACGTGCCGCTTACAGACCGATAGTAACTATTCAGAAAGAAAGTTTATGCTTTACGTGCCGCTTGAAGACCGTCAAAAAATTACAAGAATTGCCCCAAACGTACAAAAATCTGTTCCGCCCGATCGGGTTGCCCTACGTGCCGCTTACAGACCGATAGTAACTGTTCAGAAAGAAAGTTTATGCTTTACGTGCCGCTTGAAGACCGTTTAGGAATTATAAGAACTGCCCAGACATCAAACATACAAAAATCAGTTTCCCTGCCCGATCGGGGTTGCCCCACGTGCCGCTTACAGACCGAGAGTAACTATTCAAAAAGAAAGTTTATGCCCTACGTGCCGCTTGAAGACCGTCAAAAAATTACAAGAATTGCCCCAAACGTACAAAAATCTGTTTCCCTGCTCGATCGGTTTGCCCTACGTGCCGCTTACAGACCGATAGTAACTATTCAGAAAGAAAGTTTATGCTTTACGTGCCGCAAGAAGACCGTTTAGGAATTATAAGAACTGCCCCAAACATACAAAAATCAGTTTCCCTGCCCGATCGGGTTGCCCTACGTGCCGCTTACAGACCGAGAGTAACTATTCAAAAAGAAAGTTTATGCCCTACGTGCCGCTTGAAGACCGTCAAAAAATTACAAGAATTGCCCCAAACGTACAAAAATCTGTTTCCCTGCCCGATCGGGTTGCCCTACGTGCCGCTTACAGACCGATAGTAACTATTCAGAAAGAAAGTTTATGCTTTACGTGCCGCTTGAAGACCGTCAAAAAATTACAAGAATTGCCCCAAACGTACAAAAATCTGTTTCCCTGCCCGATCGGGGTTGCCCCACGTGCCGCTTACAGACCGAGAGTAACTATTCAAAATGAAAGTTTATTCCCTACGTGACGCTTGAGGGCCGTTTAAGAATTATAAGGACTGCCCAAACATACAAAAATCAGTTTCCCTGAACGATCGGGTTGCCCTACGTGCCGCTTACAGACCGATAGTAACTATTCAGAAAGAAAGTTTATGCTTTACGTGCCGCTTGAAGACCGTTTAGGAATTATAAGAACTGCCCAGACATCAAACATACAAAAATCAGTTTCCCTGCCCGATCGGGTTGCCCTACGTGCCGCTTACAGACCGAGAGTTACAATTCAAAAAGAAAGTTTATGCCCTACGTGCCGCTTGAAGACCGTCAAAAAATTACAAGAATTGCCCCAAACGTACAAAAATCTGTTTCCCTGCCCGATCGGGTTGCCCTACGTGCCGCTTACAGACCGAGAGTAACTATTCAAAAAGAAAGTTTATGCCCTACGTGCCGCTTGAAGACCGTTTAGGAATTATAAGGACTGCCCAAACGTACAAAAATCTGTTTCCCTGCCCGATCGGGTTGCCCTACGTGCCGCTTACAGACCGATAGTAACTATTCAGAAAGAAAGTTTATGCTTTACGTGCCGCTTGAAGACCGTCAAAAAATTACAAGAATTGCCCCAAACGTACAAAAATCTGTTTCCCTGCCCGATCGGGGTTGCCCCACGTGCCGCTTACAGACCGAGAGTAACTATTCAAAATGAAAGTTTATTCCCTACGTGACGCTTGAGGGCCGTTTAAGAATTATAAGGACTGCCCAAACATACAAAAATCAGTTTCCCTGAACGATCGGGTTGCCCTACGTGCCGCTTACAGACCGATAGTAACTATTCAGAAAGAAAGTTTATGCTTTACGTGCCGCTTGAAGACCGTTTAGGAATTATAAGAACTGCCCAGACATCAAACATACAAAAATCAGTTTCCCTGCCCGATCGGGTTGCCCTACGTGCCGCTTACAGACCGAGAGTTACTATTCAAAAAGAAAGTTTATGCCCTACGTGCCGCTTGAAGACCGTCAAAAAATTACAAGAATTGCCCCAAACGTACAAAAATCTGTTTCCCTGCCCGATCGGGTTGCCCTACGTGCCGCTTACAGACCGAGAGTAACTATTCAAAAAGAAAGTTTATGCCCTACGTGCCGCTTGAAGACCGTTTAGGAATTATAAGGACTGCCCAAACGTACAAAAATCTGTTCTGCCCGATCGGGTTGCCCTACGTGCCGCTTACAGACCGTCAAAAAATTACAAGAATTGCCCCAAACGTACAAAAATCTGTTCCGCCCGATCGGGTTGCCCTACGTGCCGCTTACAGACCGATAGTAACTGTTCAGAAAGAAAGTTTATGCTTTACGTGCCGCTTGAAGACCGTTTAGGAATTATAAGAACTGCCCAAACATCAAACATACAAAAATCAGTTTCCCTGCCCGATCGGGTTGCCCTACGTGCCGCTTACAGACCGAGAGTAACTATTCAAAAAGAAAGTTTATGCCCTACGTGCCGCTTGAAGACCGTCAAAAAATTACAAGAATTGCCCCAAACGTACAAAAATCTGTTTCCCTGCTCGATCGGTTTGCCCTACGTGCCGCTTACAGACCGATAGTAACTATTCAGAAAGAAAGTTTATGCTTTACGTGCCGCAAGAAGACCGTTTAGGAATTATAAGAACTGCCCCAAACATACAAAAATCAGTTTCCCTGCCCGATCGGGTTGCCCTACGTGCCGCTTACAGACCGAGAGTAACTATTCAAAAAGAAAGTTTATGCCCTACGTGCCGCTTGAAGACCGTCAAAAAATTACAAGAATTGCCCCAAACGTACAAAAATCTGTTTCCCTGCCCGATCGGGTTGCCCTACGTGCCGCTTACAGACCGATAGTAACTATTCAGAAAGAAAGTTTATGCTTTACGTGCCGCTTGAAGACCGTCAAAAAATTACAAGAATTGCCCCAAACGTACAAAAATCTGTTTCCCTGCCCGATCGGGGTTGCCCCACGTGCCGCTTACAGACCGAGAGTAACTATTCAAAATGAAAGTTTATTCCCTACGTGACGCTTGAGGGCCGTTTAAGAATTATAAGGACTGCCCAAACATACAAAAATCAGTTTCCCTGAACGATCGGGTTGCCCTACGTGCCGCTTACAGACCGATAGTAACTATTCAGAAAGAAAGTTTATGCTTTACGTGCCGCTTGAAGACCGTTTAGGAATTATAAGAACTGCCCAGACATCAAACATACAAAAATCAGTTTCCCTGCCCGATCGGGTTGCCCTACGTGCCGCTTACAGACCGAGAGTTACTATTCAAAAAGAAAGTTTATGCCCTACGTGCCGCTTGAAGACCGTCAAAAAATTACAAGAATTGCCCCAAACGTACAAAAATCTGTTTCCCTGCCCGATCGGGTTGCCCTACGTGCCGCTTTCAGACCGAGAGTAACTATTCAAAAAGAAAGTTTATGCCCTACGTGCCGCTTGAAGACCGTTTAGGAATTATAAGGACTGCCCAAACGTACAAAAATCTGTTCTGCCCGATCGGGTTGCCCTACGTGCCGCTTACAGACCGATAGTAACTGTTCAGAAAGAAAGCTTATGCTTTACGTGCCGCTTGAAGACCGTTTAGGAATTATAAGAACTGCCCAAACATCAAACATACAAAAATCAGTTTCCCTGCCCGATCGGGTTGCCCTACGTGCCGCTTACAGACCGAGAGTTACTATTCAAAAAGAAAGTTTATGCTTTACGTGCCGCTTGAAGACCGTCAAAAAAATACAAGAATTGCCCCAAACGTACAAAAATCTGTTTCCCTGCCCGATCGGGTTGCCCTACGTGCCGCTTACAGACCGATAGTAACTATTCAGAAAGAAAGTTTATGCTTTACGTGCCGCTTGAAGACCGTCAAAAAATTAAAGAATTGCCCCAAACGTACAAAAATCTGTTTCCCTGCCCGATCGGGGTTGCCCCACGTGCCGCTTACAGACCGAGAGTAACTATTCAAAATGAAAGTTTATTCCCTACGTGACGCTTGAGGGCCGTTTAAGAATTATAAGGACTGCCCAAACATACAAAAATCAGTTTCCCTGAACGATCGGGTTGCCCTACGTGCCGCTTACAGACCGAGAGTAACTATTCAAAAAGAAAGTTTATGCCCTACGTGCCGCTTGAAGACCGTCAAAAAATTACAAGAATTGCCCCAAACGTACAAAAATCTGTTTCCCTGCTCGATCGGTTTGCCCTACGTGCCGCTTACAGACCGATAGTAACTATTCAGAAAGAAAGTTTATGCTTTACGTGCCGCAAGAAGACCGTTTAAGAATTATAAGAACTGCACCAAACATACAAAAATCTGTTTCCCTGCCCGATCGGGTTGCCCTACGTGCCGCTTACAGACCGTCAAAAAATTACAAGAATTGCCCCAAACGTACAAAAATCTGTTCCGCCCGATCGGGTTGCCCTACGTGCCGCTTACAGACCGATAGTAACTATTCAGAAAGACAGTTTATGCTTTACGTGCCGCTTGAAGACCGTCAAAAAATTACAAGAATTGCCCCAAACGTACAAAAATCTGTTTCCCTGCCCGATCGGGTTGCCCTACGTGCCGCTTACAGACCGATAGTAACTATTCAGAAAGACAGTTTATGCTTTACGTGCCGCTTGAAGACCGTTTAGGAATTATAAGAACTGCCCCAAACATACAAAAATCAGTTTCCCTGCCCGATCGGGTTGCCCTACGTGCCGCTTACAGACCGATAGTAACTATTCAGAAAGACAGTTTATGCTTTACGTGCCGCTTGAAGACCGTTTAGGAATTATAAGAACTGCCCCAAACATACAAAAATCTGTTTCCCTGCTCGATCGGTTTGCCCTACGTGCCGCTTACAGACCGATAGTAACTATTCAGAAAGAAAGTTTATGCTTTACGTGCCGCAAGAAGACCGTTTAGGAATTATAAGAACTGCCCCAAACATACAAAAATCTGTTTCCCTGCCCGATCGGGTTGCCCTACGTGCCGCTTACAGACCGTCAAAAAATTACAAGAATTGCCCCAAACGTACAAAAATCTGTTCCGCCCGATCGGGTTGCCCTACGTGCCGCTTACAGACCGATAGTAACTATTCAGAAAGAAAGTTTATGCTTTACGTGCCGCTTGAAGACCGTTTAGGAATTATAAGAACTGCCTCAAACATACAAAAATCAGTTTCCCTGCCCGATCGGGTTGCCCTACGTGCCGCTTACAGACCGAGAGTAACTATTCAAAAAGAAAGTTTATGCCCTACGTGCCGCTTGAAGACCGTCAAAAAATTACAAGAATTGCCCCAAACGTACAAAAATCTGTTCTGCCCGATCGGGTTTTGCCCTACGTGCCGCTTACAGACCGAGAGTAACTATTCAAAAAGAAAGTTTATGCCCTACGTGCCGCTTGAAGACCGTCAAAAAATTACAAGAATTGCCCCAAACGTACAAAAATCTGTTTCCTTGCCCGATCGGGTTGCCCTACGTGCCGCTTACAGACCGATAGTAGCTATTCAGAAAGAAGTTTATGCTTTACGTGCCGCTTGAAGACCGTTTAGGAATTATAAGAACTGCCCCAAACATACAAAAATCTGTTTCCCTGCCCGATCGGGTTGCCCTACGTGCCGCTTACAGACCGTCAAAAAATTACAAGAATTGCCCCAAACGTACAAAAATCTGTTCCGCCCGATCGGGTTGCCCTACGTGCCGCTTACAGACCGATAGTAACTGTTCAGAAAGAAAGTTTATGCTTTACGTGCCGCTTGAAGACCGTCAAAAAATTACAAGAATTGCCCCAAACGTACAAAAATCTGTTCTGCCCGATCGGGTTGCCCTACGTGCCGCTTACAGACCGAGAGTTACTATTCAAAAAGAAAGTTTATGCCCTACGTGCCGCTTGAAGACCGTCAAAAAATTACAAGAATTGCCCCAAACGTACAAAAATCTGTTCTGCCCGATCGGGTTGCCCTACGTGCCGCTTACAGACCGAGAGTTACTATTCAAAAAGAAAGTTTATGCTTTACGTGCCGCTTGAAGACCGTTTAGGAATTATAAGAACTGCCCCAAACATACAAAAATCAGTTTCCCTGCCCGATCGGGTTGCCCTACGTGCCGCTTACAGACCGATAGTAACTATTCAGAAAGAAAGTTTATGCTTTACGTGCCGCAAGAAGACCGTTTAGGAATTATAAGAACTGCACCAAACATACAAAAATCTGTTTCCCTGCCCGATCGGGTTGCCCTACGTGCCGCTTACAGACCGATAGTAACTATTCAGAAAGAAAGTTTATGCTTTACGTGCCGCTTGAAGACCGTCAAAAAATTACAAGAATTGCCCCAAACGTACAAAAATCTGTTTCCCTGCCCGATCGGGGTTGCCCCACGTGCCGCTTACAGACCGAGAGTAACTATTCAAAATGAAAGTTTATTCCCCTACGTGACGCTTGAGGGCCGTTTAAGAATTATAAGGACTGCCCAAACATACAAAAATCAGTTTTCCTGAACGATCGGGTTGCCCTACGTGCCGCTTGCAGACCGAGAGTAACTATTCAAAAAGAAAGTTTATGCTTTACGTGCCGCAAGAAGACCGTTTAGGAATTATAAGAACTGCACCAAACATACAAAAATCTGTTTCCCTGCCCGATCGGGTTGCCCTACGTGCCGCTTACAGACCGTCAAAAAATTACAAGAATTGCCCCAAACGTACAAAAATCTGTTCCGCCCGATCGGGTTGCCCTACGTGCCGCTTACAGACCGATAGTAACTATTCAGAAAGACAGTTTATGCTTTACGTGCCGCTTGAAGACCGTTTAGGAATTATAAGAACTGCCCCAAACAT
Source organism: Cylicocyclus nassatus (assembly GCA_958299035.1). NCBI lineage: Eukaryota > Metazoa > Nematoda > Chromadorea > Rhabditida > Strongylidae > Cylicocyclus > Cylicocyclus nassatus. The sequence continues at coordinate 76,813,308 of CATQJL010000112.1, forward strand.
ACAAAAATCAGTTTCCCTGCCCGATCGGGTTGCCCTACGTGCCGCTTACAGACCGAGAGTAACTATTCAAAAAGAAAGTTTATGCCCTACGTGCCGCTTGAAGACCGTCAAAAAATTACAAGAATTGCCCCAAACGTACAAAAATCTGTTTCCCTGCCCGATCGGGTTGCCCTACGTGCCGCTTACAGACCGATAGTAACTATTCAGAAAGAAAGTTTATGCTTTACGTGCCGCTTGAAGACCGTCAAAAAATTACAAGAATTGCCCCAAACGTACAAAAATCTGTTTCCCTGCCCGATCGGGGTTGCCCCACGTGCCGCTTACAGACCGAGAGTAACTATTCAAAATGAAAGTTTATTCCCCTACGTGACGCTTGAAGACCGTCAAAAAATTACAAGAATTGCCCCAAACGTACAAAAATCTGTTTCCCTGCTCGATCGGTTTGCCCTACGTGCCGCTTACAGACCGATAGTAACTATTCAGAAAGAAAGTTTATGCTTTACGTGCCGCAAGAAGACCGTTTAGGAATTATAAGAACTGCCCCAAACATACAAAAATCTGTTTCCCTGCCCGATCGGGTTGCCCTACGTGCCGCTTACAGACCGTCAAAAAATTACAAGAATTGCCCCAAACGTACAAAAATCTGTTCCGCCCGATCGGGTTGCCCTACGTGCCGCTTACAGACCGATAGTAACTATTCAGAAAGAAAGTTTATGCTTTACGTGCCGCTTGAAGACCGTTTAGGAATTATAAGAACTGCCTCAAACATACAAAAATCAGTTTCCCTGCCCGATCGGGTTGCCCTACGTGCCGCTTACAGACCGAGAGTAACTATTCAAAAAGAAAGTTTATGCCCTACGTGCCGCTTGAAGACCGTCAAAAAATTACAAGAATTGCCCCAAACGTACAAAAATCTGTTCTGCCCGATCGGGTTTTGCCCTACGTGCCGCTTACAGACCGAGAGTAACTATTCAAAAAGAAAGTTTATGCCCTACGTGCCGCTTGAAGACCGTCAAAAAATTACAAGAATTGCCCCAAACGTACAAAAATCTGTTTCCCTGCCCGATCGGGTTGCCCTACGTGCCGCTTACAGACCGATAGTAGCTATTCAGAAAGAAGTTTATGCTTTACGTGCCGCTTGAAGACCGTTTAGGAATTATAAGAACTGCCCCAAACATACAAAAATCTGTTTCCCTGCCCGATCGGGTTGCCCTACGTGCCGCTTACAGACCGTCAAAAAATTACAAGAATTGCCCCAAACGTACAAAAATCTGTTTCCCTGCCCGATCGGGTTGCCCCACGTGCCGCTTACAGACCGAGAGTAACTATTCAAAATGAAAGTTTATTCCCTACGTGACGCTTGAGGGCCGTTTAAGAATTATAAGGACTGCCCAAACATACAAAAATCAGTTTCCCTGCTCGATCGGTTTGCCCTACGTGCCGCTTACAGACCGATAGTAACTATTCAGAAAGAAAGTTTATGCTTTACGTGCCGCAAGAAGACCGTTTAGGAATTATAAGAACTGCCCCAAACATACAAAAATCAGTTTCCCTGCCCGATCGGGTTGCCCTACGTGCCGCTTACAGACCGAGAGTAACTATTCAAAAAGAAAGTTTATGCCCTACGTGCCGCTTGAAGACCGTCAAAAAATTACAAGAATTGCCCCAAACGTACAAAAATCTGTTTCCCTGCTCGATCGGTTTGCCCTACGTGCCGCTTACAGACCGATAGTAACTATTCAAAAAGAAAGTTTATGCTTTACGTGCCGCTTGAAGACCGTTTAGGAATTATAAGAACTGCCTCAAACATACAAAAATCAGTTTCCCTGCCCGATCGGGTTGCCCTACGTGCCGCTTACAGACCGAGAGTAACTATTCAAAAAGAAAGTTTATGCCCTACGTGCCGCTTGAAGACCGTCAAAAAATTACAAGAATTGCCCCAAACGTACAAAAATCTGTTCTGCCCGATCGGGTTTTGCCCTACGTGCCGCTTACAGACCGAGAGTAACTATTCAAAAAGAAAGTTTATGCCCTACGTGCCGCTTGAAGACCGTCAAAAAATTACAAGAATTGCCCCAAACGTACAAAAATCTGTTTCCCTGCCCGATCGGGTTGCCCTACGTGCCGCTTACAGACCGATAGTAGCTATTCAGAAAGAAGTTTATGCTTTACGTGCCGCTTGAAGACCGTTTAGGAATTATAAGAACTGCCCCAAACATACAAAAATCTGTTTCCCTGCCCGATCGGGTTGCCCTACGTGCCGCTTACAGACCGTCAAAAAATTACAAGAATTGCCCCAAACGTACAAAAATCTGTTTCCCTGCCCGATCGGGTTGCCCCACGTGCCGCTTACAGACCGAGAGTAACTATTCAAAATGAAAGTTTATTCCCTACGTGACGCTTGAGGGCCGTTTAAGAATTATAAGGACTGCCCAAACATACAAAAATCAGTTTCCCTGCTCGATCGGTTTGCCCTACGTGCCGCTTACAGACCGATAGTAACTATTCAGAAAGAAAGTTTATGCTTTACGTGCCGCAAGAAGACCGTTTAGGAATTATAAGAACTGCCCCAAACATACAAAAATCAGTTTCCCTGCCCGATCGGGTTGCCCTACGTGCCGCTTACAGACCGAGAGTAACTATTCAAAAAGAAAGTTTATGCCCTACGTGCCGCTTGAAGACCGTCAAAAAATTACAAGAATTGCCCCAAACGTACAAAAATCTGTTTCCCTGCTCGATCGGTTTGCCCTACGTGCCGCTTACAGACCGATAGTAACTATTCAAAAAGAAAGTTTATGCTTTACGTGCCGCAAGAAGACCGTTTAGGAATTATAAGAACTGCCCCAAACATACAAAAATCTGTTTCCCTGCCCGATCGGGTTGCCCTACGTGCCGCTTACAGACCGTCAAAAAATTACAAGAATTGCCCCAAACGTACAAAAATCTGTTCCGCCCGATCGGGTTGCCCTACGTGCCGCTTACAGACCGATAGTAACTATTCAGAAAGAAGTTTATGCTTTACGTGCCGCTTGAAGACCGTTTAGGAATTATAAGAACTGCCCAAACATCAAACATACAAAAATCAGTTTCCCTGCCCGATCGGGTTGCCCTACGTGCCGCTTACAGACGAGAGTTACTATTCAAAAAGAAAGTTTATGCCCTACGTGCCGCTTGAAGACCGTCAAAAAATTACAAGAATTGCCCCAAACGTACAAAAATCTGTTCTGCCCGATCGGGTTGCCCTACGTGCCGCTTACAGACCGATAGTAACTATTCAGAAAGAAAGTTTATGCTTTACGTGCCGCTTGAAGACCGTTTAGGAATTATAAGAACTGCCCCAAACATACAAAAATCTGTTTCCCTGCCCGATCGGGTTGCCCTACGTGCCGCTTACAGACCGAGAGTTACTATTCAAAAAGAAAGTTTATGCCCTACGTGCCGCTTGAAGACCGTTTAGGAATTATAAGAACTGCCCCAAACATACAAAAATCTGTTTCCCTGCCCGATCGGGTTGCCCCACGTGCCGCTTACAGACCGAGAGTAACTATTCAAAATGAAAGTTTATTCCCTACGTGACGCTTGAGGGCCGTTTAAGAATTATAAGGACTGCCCAAACATACAAAAATCAGTTTCCCTGCTCGATCGGTTTGCCCTACGTGCCGCTTACAGACCGATAGTAACTATTCAGAAAGAAAGTTTATGCTTTACGCGCCGCAAGAAAACCGTTTAGGAATTATAAGAACTGCCCCAAACATACAAAAATCAGTTTCCCTGCCCGATCGGGTTGCCCTACGTGCCGCTTACAGACCGAGAGTAACTATTCAAAAAGAAAGTTTATGCCCTACGTGCCGCTTGAAGACCGTCAAAAAATTACAAGAATTGCCCCAAACGTACAAAAATCTGTTTCCCTGCTCGATCGGTTTGCCCTACGTGCCGCTTACAGACCGATAGTAACTATTCAAAAAGAAAGTTTATGCTTTACGTGCCGCAAGAAGACCGTTTAGGAATTATAAGAACTGCCCCAAACATACAAAAATCTGTTTCCCTGCCCGATCGGGTTGCCCTACGTGCCGCTTACAGACCGTCAAAAAATTACAAGAATTGCCCCAAACGTACAAAAATCTGTTCCGCCCGATCGGGTTGCCCTACGTGCCGCTTACAGACCGATAGTAACTATTCAGAAAGAAGTTTATGCTTTACGTGCCGCTTGAAGACCGTTTAGGAATTATAAGAACTGCCCAAACATCAAACATACAAAAATCAGTTTCCCTGCCCGATCGGGTTGCCCTACGTGCCGCTTACAGACGAGAGTTACTATTCAAAAAGAAAGTTTATGCCCTACGTGCCGCTTGAAGACCGTCAAAAAATTACAAGAATTGCCCCAAACGTACAAAAATCTGTTCTGCCCGATCGGGTTGCCCTACGTGCCGCTTACAGACCGATAGTAACTATTCAGAAAGAAAGTTTATGCTTTACGTGCCGCTTGAAGACCGTTTAGGAATTATAAGAACTGCCCCAAACATACAAAAATCTGTTTCCCTGCCCGATCGGGTTGCCCTACGTGCCGCTTACAGACCGAGAGTTACTATTCAAAAAGAAAGTTTATGCCCTACGTGCCGCTTGAAGACCGTTTAGGAATTATAAGAACTGCCCCAAACATACAAAAATCTGTTTCCCTGCCCGATCGGGTTGCCCTACGTGCCGCTTACAGACCGTCAAAAAATTACAAGAATTGCCCCAAACGTACAAAAATCTGTTTCCCTGCCCGATCGGGTTGCCCCACGTGCCGCTTACAGACCGAGAGTAACTATTCAAAATGAAAGTTTATTCCCTACGTGACGCTTGAGGGCCGTTTAAGAATTATAAGGACTGCCCAAACATACAAAAATCAGTTTCCCTGCTCGATCGGTTTGCCCTACGTGCCGCTTACAGACCGATAGTAACTATTCAGAAAGAAAGTTTATGCTTTACGCGCCGCAAGAAAACCGTTTAGGAATTATAAGAACTGCCCCAAACATACAAAAATCAGTTTCCCTGCCCGATCGGGTTGCCCTACGTGCCGCTTACAGACCGAGAGTAACTATTCAAAAAGAAAGTTTATGCCCTACGTGCCGCTTGAAGACCGTCAAAAAATTACAAGAATTGCCCCAAACGTACAAAAATCTGTTTCCCTGCTCGATCGGTTTGCCCTACGTGCCGCTTACAGACCGATAGTAACTATTCAAAAAGAAAGTTTATGCTTTACGTGCCGCAAGAAGACCGTTTAGGAATTATAAGAACTGCCCCAAACATACAAAAATCTGTTTCCCTGCCCGATCGGGTTGCCCTACGTGCCGCTTACAGACCGTCAAAAAATTACAAGAATTGCCCCAAACGTACAAAAATCTGTTCCGCCCGATCGGGTTGCCCTACGTGCCGCTTACAGACCGATAGTAACTATTCAGAAAGAAGTTTATGCTTTACGTGCCGCTTGAAGACCGTTTAGGAATTATAAGAACTGCCCAAACATCAAACATACAAAAATCAGTTTCCCTGCCCGATCGGGTTGCCCTACGTGCCGCTTACAGACGAGAGTTACTATTCAAAAAGAAAGTTTATGCCCTACGTGCCGCTTGAAGACCGTCAAAAAATTACAAGAATTGCCCCAAACGTACAAAAATCTGTTCTGCCCGATCGGGTTGCCCTACGTGCCGCTTACAGACCGATAGTAACTATTCAGAAAGAAAGTTTATGCTTTACGTGCCGCTTGAAGACCGTTTAGGAATTATAAGAACTGCCCCAAACATACAAAAATCTGTTTCCCTGCCCGATCGGGTTGCCCTACGTGCCGCTTACAGACCGAGAGTTACTATTCAAAAAGAAAGTTTATGCCCTACGTGCCGCTTGAAGACCGTTTAGGAATTATAAGAACTGCCCCAAACATACAAAAATCTGTTTCCCTGCCCGATCGGGTTGCCCTACGTGCCGCTTACAGACCGTCAAAAAATTACAAGAATTGCCCCAAACGTACAAAAATCTGTTTCCCTGCCCGATCGGGTTGCCCCACGTGCCGCTTACAGACCGAGAGTAACTATTCAAAATGAAAGTTTATTCCCTACGTGACGCTTGAGGGCCGTTTAAGAATTATAAGGACTGCCCAAACATACAAAAATCAGTTTCCCTGCCCGATCGGGTTGCCCTACGTGCCGCTTACAGACCGAGAGTAACTATTCAAAAAGAAAGTTTATGCCCTACGTGCCGCTTGAAGACCGTCAAAAAATTACAAGAATTGCCCCAAACGTACAAAAATCTGTTCTGCCCGATCGGGTTGCCCTACGTGCCGCTTACAGACCGATAGTAACTATTCAGAAAGAAAGTTTATGCTTTACGTGCCGCAAGAAGACCGTTTAGGAATTATAAGAACTGCCCCAAACATACAAAAATCTGTTTCCCTGCCCGATCGGGTTGCCCTACGTGCCGCTTACAGACCGAGAGTTACTATTCAAAAAGAAAGTTTATGCCCTACGTGACGCTTGAAGACCGTTTAAGAATTATAAGGACTGCCCCAAACATACAAAAATCTGTTTCCCTGCCCGATCGGGTTGCCCTACGTGCCGCTTACAGACCGATAGTAACTATTCAGAAAGAAAGTTTATGCCTTACGTGCCGCTTGAAGACCGTTTAGGAATTATAAGAACTGCCCCAAACATACAAAAATCTGTTTCCCTGCCCGATCGGGTTGCCCTACGTGCCGCTTACAGACCGAGAGTAACTATTCAAAAAGAAAGTTTATGCCCTACGTGCCGCTTGAAGACCGTCAAAAAATTACAAGAATTGCCCCAAACGTACAAAAATCTGTTCTGCCCGACCGGGTTGCCCTACGTGCCGCTTACTGACAGATAGTAACTATTCAGAAAGAAAGTTTATGCTTTACGTGCCGCTTGAAGACCGTTTAGGAATTATAAGAACTGCCCCAAACATACAAAAATCTGTTTCCCTGCCCGATCGAGTTGCCCTACGTGCCGCTTACAGACCGAGAGTAACTATTCAAAAAGAAAGTTTATGCCCTACGTGCCGCTTGAAGACCGTCAAAAAATTACAAGAATTGCCCCAAACGTACAAAAATCTGTTCTGCCCGACCGGGTTGCCCTACGTGCCGCTTACAGACCGATAGTAACTATTCAGAAAGAAAGTTTATGCTTTACGTGCCGCTTGAAGACCGTTTAGGAATTATAAGAACTGCCCAAACATCAAACATACAAAAATCAGTTTCCCTGCCCGATCGGGTTGCCCTACGTGCCGCTTACAGACCGAGAGTAACTATTCAAAAAGAAAGTTTATGCCCTACGTGCCGCTTGAAGACCGTCAAAAAATTACAAGAATTGCCCCAAACGTACAAAAATCTGTTCTGCCCGACCGGGTTGCCCTACGTGCCGCTTACTGACAGATAGTAACTATTCAAAATGAAAGTTTATTCCCTACGTGACGCTTGAAGACCGTTTAAGAATTATAAGGACTGCCCCAACATACAAAAATCTGTTTCCCTGCCTGATCGGGTTGCCCCACGTGCCGCTTACAGACCGAGAGTAACTATTCAAAAAGAAAGTTTATGCCCTACGTGCCGCTTGAAGACCGTCAAAAAATTACAAGAATTGCCCCAAACGTACAAAAATCTGTTCTGCCCGATCGGGTTGCCCTACGTGCCGCTTACAGACCGATAGTAACTATTCAGAAAGAAAGTTTATGCTTTACGTGCCGCTTGAAGACCGTCAAAAAATTACAAGAATTGCCCCAAACGTACAAAAATCTGCTTCCCTGCCCGATCGGGTTGCCCCACGTGCCGCTTACAGACCGAGAGTAACTATTCAAAATGAAAGTTTATTCCCTACGTGACGCTTGAAGACCGTTTAAGAATTATAAGGACTGCCCCAAACATACAAAAATCTGTTTCCCTGCCCGATCGAGTTGCCCTACGTGCCGCTTACAGACCGATAGTAACTATTCAGAAAGAAAGTTTATGCTTTACGTGCCGCTTGAAGACCGTTTAGGGATTATAAGAACTGCCCCAAACATACAAAAATCTGTTTCCCTGCCCGATCGAGTTGCCCTACGTGCCGCTTACAGACCGATAGTAACTATTCAGAAAGAAGTTTATGCTTTACGTGCCGCTTGAAGACCGTTTAGGAATTATAAGAACTACCCAAACATCAAACATACAAAAATCAGTTTCCCTGCCCGATCGGGTTGCCCTACGTGCCGCTTACAGACCGATAGTAACTATTCAAAATGAAAGTTTATTCCCTACGTGACGCTTGAAGACCGTTTAAGAATTATAAGGACTGCCCCAACATACAAAAATCTGTTTCCCTGCCTGATCGGGTTGCCCCACGTGCCGCTTACAGACCGAGAGTAACTATTCAAAAAGAAAGTTTATGCCCTACATGCCGCTTGAAGACCGTCAAAAAATTACAAGAATTGCCCCAAACGTACAAAAATCTGCTTCCCTGCCCGATCGGGTTGCCCTACGTGCCGCTTACAGACCGAGAGTAACTATTCAAAAAGAAAGTTTATGCCCTACGTGCCGCTTGAAGACCGTCAAAAAATTACAAGAATTGCCCCAAACGTACAAAAATCTGTTCTGCCCGATCGGGTTGCCCTACGTGCCGCTTGCAGACCGATAGTAACTATTCAAAAAGAAAGTTTATGCCCTACGTGCCGCTTGAAGACCGTCAAAAAATTACAAGAATTGCCCCAAACGTACAAAAATCTGTTCTGCCCGATCGGGTTGCCCTACGTGCCGCTTACAGACCGATAGTAACTGTTCAGAAAGAAAGTTTATGCTTTACGTGCCGCTTGAAGACCGTCAAAAAATTACAAGAATTGCCCCAAACGTACAAAAATCTGTTTCCCTGCCCGATCGGGTTGCCCCACGTGCCGCTTACAGACCGATAGTAACTATTCAGAAAGAAAGTTTATGGTTTACGTGCCGCTTGAAGACCGTTTAGGAATTATAAGGACTGCCCAAACATACAAAAATCAGTTTCCCTGCCCGATCGGGTTGCCCTACGTGCCGCTTACAGACCGAGAGTAACTATTCAAAAAGAAAGTTTATGCCCTACGTGCCGCTTGAAGACCGTCAAAAAATTACAAGAATTGCCCCAAACGTACAAAAATCTGTTCTGCCCGACCGGGTTGCCCTACGTGCCGCTTACAGACCGATAGTAACTATTCAGAAAGAAGTTTATGCTTTACGTGCCGCTTGAAGACCGTTTAAGAATTATAAGAACTGCCCAAACATCAAACATACAAAAATCAGTTTCCCTGCCCGATCGGGTTGCCCTACGTGCCGCTTACAGACCGAGAGTAACTATTCAAAAAGAAAGTTTATGCCCTACGTGCCGCTTGAAGACCGTCAAAAAATTACAAGAATTGCCCCAAACGTACAAAAATCTGTTCTGCCCGATCGGGTTGCCCTACGTGCCGCTTACAGACCGATAGTAACTATTCAAAAAGAAAGTTTATGCCCTACGTGCCGCTTGAAGACCGTCAAAAAATTACAAGAATTGCCCCAAACGTACAAAAATCTGTTCTGCCCGATCGGGTTGCCCTACGTGCCGCTTACAGACCGATAGTAACTGTTCAGAAAGAAAGTTTATGCTTTACGTGCCGCTTGAAGACCGTCAAAAAATTACAAGAATTGCCCCAAACGTACAAAAATCTGTTTCCCTGCCCGATCGGGTTGCCCCACGTGCCGCTTACAGACCGATAGTAACTATTCAGAAAGAAAGTTTATGGTTTACGTGCCGCTTGAAGACCGTTTAGGAATTATAAGGACTGCCCAAACATACAAAAATCAGTTTCCCTGCCCGATCGGGTTGCCCTACGTGCCGCTTACAGACCGAGAGTAACTATTCAAAAAGAAAGTTTATGCCCTACGTGCCGCTTGAAGACCGTCAAAAAATTACAAGAATTGCCCCAAACGTACAAAAATCTGTTCTGCCCGATCGGGTTGCCCTACGTGCCGCTTACAGACCGATAGTAACTATTCAAAAAGAAAGTTTATGCCCTACGTGCCGCTTGAAGACCGTCAAAAAATTACAAGAATTGCCCCAAACGTACAAAAATCTGTTCTGCCCGATCGGGTTGCCCTACGTGCCGCTTACAGACCGATAGTAACTGTTCAGAAAGAAAGTTTATGCTTTACGTGCCGCTTGAAGACCGTCAAAAAATTACAAGAATTGCCCCAAACGTACAAAAATCTGTTTCCCTGCCCGATCGGGTTGCCCCACGTGCCGCTTACAGACCGATAGTAACTATTCAGAAAGAAAGTTTATGGTTTACGTGCCGCTTGAAGACCGTTTAGGAATTATAAGGACTGCCCAAACATACAAAAATCAGTTTCCCTGCCCGATCGGGTTGCCCTACGTGCCGCTTACAGACCGAGAGTAACTATTCAAAAAGAAAGTTTATGCCCTACGTGCCGCTTGAAGACCGTCAAAAAATTACAAGAATTGCCCCAAACGTACAAAAATCTGTTCTGCCCGACCGGGTTGCCCTACGTGCCGCTTACAGACCGATAGTAACTATTCAGAAAGAAAGTTTATGGTTTACGTGCCGCTTGAAGACCGTTTAGGAATTATAAGAACTGCCCAAACATCAAACATACAAAAATCAGTTTCCCTGCCCGATCGGGTTGCCCTACGTGCCGCTTACAGACCGAGAGTAACTATTCAAAAAGAAAGTTTATGCCCTACGTGCCGCTTGAAGACCGTCAAAAAATTACAAGAATTGCCCCAAACGTACAAAAATCTGTTCTGCCCGACCGGGTTGCCCTACGTGCCGCTTACTGACAGATAGTAACTATTCAAAATGAAAGTTTATTCCCTACGTGACGCTTGAAGACCGTTTAAGAATTATAAGGACTGCCCCAACATACAAAAATCTGTTTCCCTGCCTGATCGGGTTGCCCCACGTGCCGCTTACAGACCGATAGTAACTATTCAGAAAGCAAGTTTATGGTATACGTGCCGCTTGAAGACCGTTTAGGAATTATAAGGACTGCCCCAACATACAAAAATCAGTTTCCCTGCCCGATCGGGTTGCCCTACGTGCCGCTTACAGACCGAGAGTAACTATTCAAAAAGAAAGTTTATGCCCTACGTGCCGCTTGAAGACCGTCAAAAAATTACAAGAATTGCCCCAAACGTACAAAAATCTGTTCTGCCCGACCGGGTTGCCCTACGTGCCGCTTACAGACCGATAGTAACTATTCAGAAAGAAAGTTTATGCTTTACGTACCGCTTGAAGACCGTTTAGGAATTATAAGAACTGCCCAAACATCAAACATACAAAAATCAGTTTCCCTGCCCGATCGGGTTGCCCTACGTGCCGCTTACAGACCGAGAGTAACTATTCAAAAAGAAAGTTTATGCCCTACGTGCCGCTTGAAGACCGTCAAAAAATTACAAGAATTGCCCCAAACGTACAAAAATCTGTTCTGCCCGACCGGGTTGCCCTACGTGCCGCTTACTGACAGATAGTAACTATTCAAAATGAAAGTTTATTCCCTACGTGACGCTTGAAGACCGTTTAAGAATTATAAGGACTGCCCCAACATACAAAAATCTGTTTCCCTGCCTGATCGGGTTGCCCCCACGTGCCGCTTACAGACCGAGAGTAACTATTCAAAAAGAAAGTTTATGCCCTACGTGCCGCTTGAAGACTGTCAAAAAATTACAAGAATTGCCCCAAACGTACAAAAATCTGTTCTGCCCGATCGGGTTGCCCTACGTGCCGCTTACAGACCGATAGTAACTATTCAGAAAGAAAGTTTATGCTTTACGTGCCGCTTGAAGACCGTCAAAAAATTACAAGAATTGCCCCAAACGTACAAAAATCTGCTTCCCTGCCCGATCGGGTTGCCCCACGTGCCGCTTACAGACCGAGAGTAACTATTCAAAATGAAAGTTTATTCCCTACGTGACGCTTGAAGACCGTTTAAGAATTATAAGGACTGCCCCAAACATACAAAAATCTGTTTCCCTGCCCGATCGGGTTGCCCTACGTGCCGCTTACAGACCGATAGTAACTATTCAGAAAGAAAGTTTATGCCTTACGTGCCGCTTGAAGACCGTTTAGGAATTATAAGAACTGCCCCAAACATACAAAAATCTGTTTCCCTGCCCGATCGGGTTGCCCTACGTGCCGCTTACAGACCGAGAGTAACTATTCAAAAAGAAAGTTTATGCCCTACGTGCCGCTTGAAGACCGTCAAAAAATTACAAGAATTGCCCCAAACGTACAAAAATCTGTTCTGCCCGACCGGGTTGCCCTACGTGCCGCTTACTGACAGATAGTAACTATTCAGAAAGAAAGTTTATGCTTTACGTGCCGCTTGAAGACCGTTTAGGAATTATAAGAACTGCCCCAAACATACAAAAATCTGTTTCCCTGCCCGATCGAGTTGCCCTACGTGCCGCTTACAGACCGAGAGTAACTATTCAAAAAGAAAGTTTATGCCCTACGTGCCGCTTGAAGACCGTCAAAAAATTACAAGAATTGCCCCAAACGTACAAAAATCTGTTCTGCCCGACCGGGTTGCCCTACGTGCCGCTTACAGACCGATAGTAACTATTCAGAAAGAAAGTTTATGCTTTACGTGCCGCTTGAAGACCGTTTAGGAATTATAAGAACTGCCCAAACATCAAACATACAAAAATCAGTTTCCCTGCCCGATCGGGTTGCCCTACGTGCCGCTTACAGACCGAGAGTAACTATTCAAAAAGAAAGTTTATGCCCTACGTGCCGCTTGAAGACCGTCAAAAAATTACAAGAATTGCCCCAAACGTACAAAAATCTGTTCTGCCCGACCGGGTTGCCCTACGTGCCGCTTACAGACCGATAGTAACTATTCAGAAAGAAAGTTTATGCTTTACGTACCGCTTGAAGACCGTTTAGGAATTATAAGAACTGCCCAAACATCAAACATACAAAAATCAGTTTCCCTGCCCGATCGGGTTGCCCTACGTGCCGCTTACAGACCGAGAGTAACTATTCAAAAAGAAAGTTTATGCCCTACGTGCCGCTTGAAGACCGTCAAAAAATTACAAGAATTGCCCCAAACGTACAAAAATCTGTTCTGCCCGACCGGGTTGCCCTACGTGCCGCTTACTGACAGATAGTAACTATTCAAAATGAAAGTTTATTCCCTACGTGACGCTTGAAGACCGTTTAAGAATTATAAGGACTGCCCCAACATACAAAAATCTGTTTCCCTGCCTGATCGGGTTGCCCCACGTGCCGCTTACAGACCGAGAGTAACTATTCAAAAAGAAAGTTTATGCCCTACGTGCCGCTTGAAGACCGTCAAAAAATTACAAGAATTGCCCCAAACGTACAAAAATCTGTTCTGCCCGATCGGGTTGCCCTACGTGCCGCTTACAGACCGATAGTAACTATTCAGAAAGAAAGTTTATGCTTTACGTGCCGCTTGAAGACCGTCAAAAAATTACAAGAATTGCCCCAAACGTACAAAAATCTGCTTCCCTGCCCGATCGGGTTGCCCCACGTGCCGCTTACAGACCGAGAGTAACTATTCAAAATGAAAGTTTATTCCCTACGTGACGCTTGAAGACCGTTTAAGAATTATAAGGACTGCCCCAAACATACAAAAATCTGTTTCCCTGCCCGATCGGGTTGCCCTACGTGCCGCTTACAGACCGATAGTAACTATTCAGAAAGAAAGTTTATGCCTTACGTGCCGCTTGAAGACCGTTTAGGAATTATAAGAACTGCCCCAAACATACAAAAATCTGTTTCCCTGCCCGATCGGGTTGCCCTACGTGCCGCTTACAGACCGAGAGTAACTATTCAAAAAGAAAGTTTATGCCCTACGTGCCGCTTGAAGACCGTCAAAAAATTACAAGAATTGCCCCAAACGTACAAAAATCTGTTCTGCCCGACCGGGTTGCCCTACGTGCCGCTTACTGACAGATAGTAACTATTCAGAAAGAAAGTTTATGCTTTACGTGCCGCTTGAAGACCGTTTAGGAATTATAAGAACTGCCCCAAACATACAAAAATCTGTTTCCCTGCCCGATCGAGTTGCCCTACGTGCCGCTTACAGACCGAGAGTAACTATTCAAAAAGAAAGTTTATGCCCTACGTGCCGCTTGAAGACCGTCAAAAAATTACAAGAATTGCCCCAAACGTACAAAAATCTGTTCTGCCCGACCGGGCTGCCCTACGTGCCGCTTACAGACCGATAGTAACTATTCAGAAAGAAAGTTTATGCTTTACGTGCAGCTTGAAGACCGTTTAGGAATTATAAGAACTGCCCAAACATCAAACATACAAAAATCAGTTTCCCTGCCCGATCGGGTTGCCCTACGTGCCGCTTACAGACCGAGAGTAACTATTCAAAAAGAAAGTTTATGCCCTACGTGCCGCTTGAAGACCGTCAAAAAATTACAAGAATTGCCCCAAACGTACAAAAATCTGTTCTGCCCGACCGGGTTGCCCTACGTGCCGCTTACTGACAGATAGTAACTATTCAAAATGAAAGTTTATTCCCTACGTGACGCTTGAAGACCGTTTAAGAATTATAAGGACTGCCCCAACATACAAAAATCTGTTTCCCTGCCTGATCGGGTTGCCCCACGTGCCGCTTACAGACCGAGAGTAACTATTCAAAAAGAAAGTTTATGCCCTACGTGCCGCTTGAAGACCGTCAAAAAATTACAAGAATTGCCCCAAACGTACAAAAATCTGTTCTGCCCGATCGGGTTGCCCTACGTGCCGCTTACAGACCGATAGTAACTATTCAGAAAGAAAGTTTATGCTTTACGTGCCGCTTGAAGACCGTCAAAAAATTACAAGAATTGCCCCAAACGTACAAAAATCTGCTTCCCTGCCCGATCGGGTTGCCCCACGTGCCGCTTACAGACCGAGAGTAACTATTCAAAATGAAAGTTTATTCCCTACGTGACGCTTGAAGACCGTTTAAGAATTATAAGGACTGCCCCAAACATACAAAAATCTGTTTCCCTGCCCGATCGAGTTGCCCTACGTGCCGCTTACAGACCGATAGTAACTATTCAGAAAGAAAGTTTATGCTTTACGTGCCGCTTGAAGACCGTTTAGGGATTATAAGAACTGCCCCAAACATACAAAAATCTGTTTCCCTGCCCGATCGAGTTGCCCTACGTGCCGCTTACAGACCGATAGTAACTATTCAGAAAGAAGTTTATGCTTTACGTGCCGCTTGAAGACCGTTTAGGAATTATAAGAACTGCCCAAACATCAAACATACAAAAATCAGTTTCCCTGCCCGATCGGGTTGCCCTACGTGCCGCTTACAGACCGATAGTAACTATTCAGAAAGAAAGTTTATGCTTTACGTGCCGCTTGAAGACCGTCAAAAAATTACAAGAATTGCCCCAAACGTACAAAAATCTGCTTCCCTGCCCGATCGGGTTGCCCCACGTGCCGCTTACAGACCGAGAGTAACTATTCAAAATGAAAGTTTATTCCCTACGTGACGCTTGAAGACCGTTTAAGAATTATAAGGACTGCCCCAAACATACAAAAATCTGTTTCCCTGCCCGATCGGGTTGCCCTACGTGCCGCTTACAGACCGATAGTAACTATTCAGAAAGAAAGTTTATGCCTTACGTGCCGCTTGAAGACCGTTTAGGAATTATAAGAACTGCCCCAAACATACAAAAATCTGTTTCCCTGCCCGATCGGGTTGCCCTACGTGCCGCTTACAGACCGAGAGTAACTATTCAAAAAGAAAGTTTATGCCCTACGTGCCGCTTGAAGACCGTCAAAAAATTACAAGAATTGCCCCAAACGTACAAAAATCTGTTCTGCCCGACCGGGTTGCCCTACGTGCCGCTTACTGACAGATAGTAACTATTCAGAAAGAAAGTTTATGCTTTACGTGCCGCTTGAAGACCGTTTAGGAATTATAAGAACTGCCCCAAACATACAAAAATCTGTTTCCCTGCCCGATCGAGTTGCCCTACGTGCCGCTTACAGACCGAGAGTAACTATTCAAAAAGAAAGTTTATGCCCTACGTGCCGCTTGAAGACCGTCAAAAAATTACAAGAATTGCCCCAAACGTACAAAAATCTGTTCTGCCCGACCGGGTTGCCCTACGTGCCGCTTACAGACCGATAGTAACTATTCAGAAAGAAAGTTTATGCTTTACGTGCCGCTTGAAGACCGTTTAGGAATTATAAGAACTGCCCAAACATCAAACATACAAAAATCAGTTTCCCTGCCCGATCGGGTTGCCCTACGTGCCGCTTACAGACCGAGAGTAACTATTCAAAAAGAAAGTTTATGCCCTACGTGCCGCTTGAAGACCGTCAAAAAATTACAAGAATTGCCCCAAACGTAAAAAATCTGTTCTGCCCGACCGGGTTGCCCTACGTGCCGCTTACAGACCGATAGTAACTATTCAGAAAGAAAGTTTATGCTTTACGTACCGCTTGAAGACCGTTTAGGAATTATAAGAACTGCCCAAACATCAAACATACAAAAATCAGTTTCCCTGCCCGATCGGGTTGCCCTACGTGCCGCTTACAGACCGAGAGTAACTATTCAAAAAGAAAGTTTATGCCCTACGTGCCGCTTGAAGACCGTCAAAAAATTACAAGAATTGCCCCAAACGTACAAAAATCTGTTCTGCCCGACCGGGTTGCCCTACGTGCCGCTTACTGACAGATAGTAACTATTCAAAATGAAAGTTTATTCCCTACGTGACGCTTGAAGACCGTTTAAGAATTATAAGGACTGCCCCAACATACAAAAATCTGTTTCCCTGCCTGATCGGGTTGCCCCACGTGCCGCTTACAGACCGAGAGTAACTATTCAAAAAGAAAGTTTATGCCCTACGTGCCGCTTGAAGACCGTCAAAAAATTACAAGAATTGCCCCAAACGTACAAAAATCTGTTCTGCCCGATCGGGTTGCCCTACGTGCCGCTTACAGACCGATAGTAACTATTCAGAAAGAAAGTTTATGCTTTACGTGCCGCTTGAAGACCGTCAAAAAATTACAAGAATTGCCCCAAACGTACAAAAATCTGCTTCCCTGCCCGATCGGGTTGCCCCACGTGCCGCTTACAGACCGAGAGTAACTATTCAAAATGAAAGTTTATTCCCTACGTGACGCTTGAAGACCGTTTAAGAATTATAAGGACTGCCCCAAACATACAAAAATCTGTTTCCCTGCCCGATCGGGTTGCCCTACGTGCCGCTTACAGACCGATAGTAACTATTCAGAAAGAAAGTTTATGCCTTACGTGCCGCTTGAAGACCGTTTAGGAATTATAAGAACTGCCCCAAACATACAAAAATCTGTTTCCCTGCCCGATCGGGTTGCCCTACGTGCCGCTTACAGACCGAGAGTAACTATTCAAAAAGAAAGTTTATGCCCTACGTGCCGCTTGAAGACCGTCAAAAAATTACAAGAATTGCCCCAAACGTACAAAAATCTGTTCTGCCCGACCGGGTTGCCCTACGTGCCGCTTACTGACAGATAGTAACTATTCAGAAAGAAAGTTTATGCTTTACGTGCCGCTTGAAGACCGTTTAGGAATTATAAGAACTGCCCCAAACATACAAAAATCTGTTTCCCTGCCCGATCGAGTTGCCCTACGTGCCGCTTACAGACCGAGAGTAACTATTCAAAAAGAAAGTTTATGCCCTACGTGCCGCTTGAAGACCGTCAAAAAATTACAAGAATTGCCCCAAACGTACAAAAATCTGTTCTGCCCGACCGGGTTGCCCTACGTGCCGCTTACAGACCGATAGTAACTATTCAGAAAGAAAGTTTATGCTTTACGTGCCGCTTGAAGACCGTCAAAAAATTACAAGAATTGCCCCAAACGTACAAAAATCTGCTTCCCTGCCCGATCGGGTTGCCCCACGTGCCGCTTACAGACCGAGAGTAACTATTCAAAATGAAAGTTTATTCCCTACGTGACGCTTGAAGACCGTTTAAGAATTATAAGGACTGCCCCAAACATACAAAAATCTGTTTCCCTGCCCGATCGGGTTGCCCTACGTGCCGCTTACAGACCGATAGTAACTATTCAGAAAGAAAGTTTATGCCTTACGTGCCGCTTGAAGACCGTTTAGGAATTATAAGAACTGCCCCAAACATACAAAAATCTGTTTCCCTGCCCGATCGGGTTGCCCTACGTGCCGCTTACAGACCGAGAGTAACTATTCAAAAAGAAAGTTTATGCCCTACGTGCCGCTTGAAGACCGTCAAAAAATTACAAGAATTGCCCCAAACGTACAAAAATCTGTTCTGCCCGACCGGGTTGCCCTACGTGCCGCTTACTGACAGATAGTAACTATTCAGAAAGAAAGTTTATGCTTTACGTGCCGCTTGAAGACCGTTTAGGAATTATAAGAACTGCCCCAAACATACAAAAATCTGTTTCCCTGCCCGATCGAGTTGCCCTACGTGCCGCTTACAGACCGAGAGTAACTATTCAAAAAGAAAGTTTATGCCCTACGTGCCGCTTGAAGACCGTCAAAAAATTACAAGAATTGCCCCAAACGTACAAAAATCTGTTCTGCCCGACCGGGTTGCCCTACGTGCCGCTTACAGACCGATAGTAACTATTCAGAAAGAAAGTTTATGCTTTACGTGCCGCTTGAAGACCGTTTAGGAATTATAAGAACTGCCCAAACATCAAACATACAAAAATCAGTTTCCCTGCCCGATCGGGTTGCCCTACGTGCCGCTTACAGACCGAGAGTAACTATTCAAAAAGAAAGTTTATGCCCTACGTGCCGCTTGAAGACCGTCAAAAAATTACAAGAATTGCCCCAAACGTACAAAAATCTGTTCTGCCCGACCGGGTTGCCCTACGTGCCGCTTACTGACAGATAGTAACTATTCAAAATGAAAGTTTATTCCCTACGTGACGCTTGAAGACCGTTTAAGAATTATAAGGACTGCCCCAACATACAAAAATCTGTTTCCCTGCCTGATCGGGTTGCCCCACGTGCCGCTTACAGACCGAGAGTAACTATTCAAAAAGAAAGTTTATGCCCTACGTGCCGCTTGAAGACCGTCAAAAAATTACAAGAATTGCCCCAAACGTACAAAAATCTGTTCTGCCCGATCGGGTTGCCCTACGTGCCGCTTACAGACCGATAGTAACTATTCAGAAAGAAAGTTTATGCTTTACGTGCCGCTTGAAGACCGTCAAAAAATTACAAGAATTGCCCCAAACGTACAAAAATCTGCTTCCCTGCCCGATCGGGTTGCCCCACGTGCCGCTTACAGACCGAGAGTAACTATTCAAAATGAAAGTTTATTCCCTACGTGACGCTTGAAGACCGTTTAAGAATTATAAGGACTGCCCCAAACATACAAAAATCTGTTTCCCTGCCCGATCGAGTTGCCCTACGTGCCGCTTACAGACCGATAGTAACTATTCAGAAAGAAAGTTTATGCTTTACGTGCCGCTTGAAGACCGTTTAGGGATTATAAGAACTGCCCCAAACATACAAAAATCTGTTTCCCTGCCCGATCGAGTTGCCCTACGTGCCGCTTACAGACCGATAGTAACTATTCAGAAAGAAGTTTATGCTTTACGTGCCGCTTGAAGACCGTTTAGGAATTATAAGAACTGCCCAAACATCAAACATACAAAAATCAGTTTCCCTGCCCGATCGGGTTGCCCTACGTGCCGCTTACAGACCGATAGTAACTATTCAAAATGAAAGTTTATTCCCTACGTGACGCTTGAAGACCGTTTAAGAATTATAAGGACTGCCCCAACATACAAAAATCTGTTTCCCTGCCTGATCGGGTTGCCCCACGTGCCGCTTACAGACCGAGAGTAACTATTCAAAAAGAAAGTTTATGCCCTACATGCCGCTTGAAGACCGTCAAAAAATTACAAGAATTGCCCCAAACGTACAAAAATCTGTTCTGCCCGATCGGGTTGCCCTACGTGCCGCTTACAGACCGATAGTAACTATTCAGAAAGAAAGTTTATGCTTTACGTGCCGCTTGAAGACCGTCAAAAAATTACAAGAATTGCCCCAAACGTACAAAAATCTGCTTCCCTGCCCGATCGGGTTGCCCCACGTGCCGCTTACAGACCGAGAGTAACTATTCAAAATGAAAGTTTATTCCCTACGTGACGCTTGAAGACCGTTTAAGAATTATAAGGACTGCCCCAAACATACAAAAATCTGTTTCCCTGCCCGATCGGGTTGCCCTACGTGCCGCTTACAGACCGATAGTAACTATTCAGAAAGAAAGTTTATGCCTTACGTGCCGCTTGAAGACCGTTT
Source organism: Cylicocyclus nassatus (assembly GCA_958299035.1). Classification (NCBI taxonomy): domain Eukaryota; kingdom Metazoa; phylum Nematoda; class Chromadorea; order Rhabditida; family Strongylidae; genus Cylicocyclus; species Cylicocyclus nassatus. The sequence goes on from CATQJL010000112.1 coordinate 76,833,620, forward strand.
AGGAATTATAAGAACTGCCCCAAACATACAAAAATCTGTTTCCCTGCCCGTTCGGGTTGCCCTACGTGCCGCTTACAGACCGAGAGTAACTATTCAAAAAGAAAGTTTATGCCCTACGTGCCGCTTGAAGACCGTCAAAAAATTACAAGAATTGCCCCAAACGTACAAAAATCTGTTCTGCCCGACCGGGTTGCCCTACGTGCCGCTTACTGACAGATAGTAACTATTCAGAAAGAAAGTTTATGCTTTACGTGCCGCTTGAAGACCGTTTAGGGATTATAAGAACTGCCCCAAACATACAAAAATCTGTTTCCCTGCCCGATCGAGTTGCCCTACGTGCCGCTTACAGACCGATAGTAACTATTCAGAAAGAAGTTTATGCTTTACGTGCCGCTTGAAGACCGTTTAGGAATTATAAGAACTGCCCAAACATCAAACATACAAAAATCAGTTTCCCTGCCCGATCGGGTTGCCCTACGTGCCGCTTACAGACCGATAGTAACTATTCAAAATGAAAGTTTATTCCCTACGTGACGCTTGAAGACCGTTTAAGAATTATAAGGACTGCCCCAACATACAAAAATCTGTTTCCCTGCCTGATCGGGTTGCCCCACGTGCCGCTTACAGACCGAGAGTAACTATTCAAAAAGAAAGTTTATGCCCTACATGCCGCTTGAAGACCGTCAAAAAATTACAAGAATTGCCCCAAACGTACAAAAATCTGTTCTGCCCGATCGGGTTGCCCTACGTGCCGCTTACAGACCGATAGTAACTATTCAGAAAGAAAGTTTATGCTTTACGTGCCGCTTGAAGACCGTCAAAAAATTACAAGAATTGCCCCAAACGTACAAAAATCTGCTTCCCTGCCCGATCGGGTTGCCCCACGTGCCGCTTACAGACCGAGAGTAACTATTCAAAATGAAAGTTTATTCCCTACGTGACGCTTGAAGACCGTTTAAGAATTATAAGGACTGCCCCAAACATACAAAAATCTGTTTCCCTGCCCGATCGGGTTGCCCTACGTGCCGCTTACAGACCGATAGTAACTATTCAGAAAGAAAGTTTATGCCTTACGTGCCGCTTGAAGACCGTTTAGGAATTATAAGAACTGCCCCAAACATACAAAAATCTGTTTCCCTGCCCGATCGGGTTGCCCCACGTGCCGCTTACAGACCGAGAGTAACTATTCAAAATGAAAGTTTATTCCCTACGTGACGCTTGAAGACCGTTTAAGAATTATAAGGACTGCCCCAAACATACAAAAATCTGTTTCCCTGCCCGATCGAGTTGCCCTACGTGCCGCTTACAGACCGATAGTAACTATTCAGAAAGAAAGTTTATGCTTTACGTGCCGCTTGAAGACCGTTTAGGGATTATAAGAACTGCCCCAAACATACAAAAATCTGTTTCCCTGCCCGATCGAGTTGCCCTACGTGCCGCTTACAGACCGATAGTAACTATTCAGAAAGAAGTTTATGCTTTACGTGCCGCTTGAAGACCGTTTAGGAATTATAAGAACTGCCCAAACATCAAACATACAAAAATCAGTTTCCCTGCCCGATCGGGTTGCCCTACGTGCCGCTTACAGACCGATAGTAACTATTCAAAATGAAAGTTTATTCCCTACGTGACGCTTGAAGACCGTTTAAGAATTATAAGGACTGCCCCAACATACAAAAATCTGTTTCCCTGCCTGATCGGGTTGCCCCACGTGCCGCTTACAGACCGAGAGTAACTATTCAAAAAGAAAGTTTATGCCCTACATGCCGCTTGAAGACCGTCAAAAAATTACAAGAATTGCCCCAAACGTACAAAAATCTGTTCTGCCCGATCGGGTTGCCCTACGTGCCGCTTACAGACCGATAGTAACTATTCAGAAAGAAAGTTTATGCTTTACGTGCCGCTTGAAGACCGTCAAAAAATTACAAGAATTGCCCCAAACGTACAAAAATCTGCTTCCCTGCCCGATCGGGTTGCCCCACGTGCCGCTTACAGACCGAGAGTAACTATTCAAAATGAAAGTTTATTCCCTACGTGACGCTTGAAGACCGTTTAAGAATTATAAGGACTGCCCCAAACATACAAAAATCTGTTTCCCTGCCCGATCGGGTTGCCCTACGTGCCGCTTACAGACCGATAGTAACTATTCAGAAAGAAAGTTTATGCCTTACGTGCCGCTTGAAGACCGTTTAGGAATTATAAGAACTGCCCCAAACATACAAAAATCTGTTTCCCTGCCCGTTCGGGTTGCCCTACGTGCCGCTTACAGACCGAGAGTAACTATTCAAAAAGAAAGTTTATGCCCTACGTGCCGCTTGAAGACCGTCAAAAAATTACAAGAATTGCCCCAAACGTACAAAAATCTGTTCTGCCCGACCGGGTTGCCCTACGTGCCGCTTACTGACAGATAGTAACTATTCAGAAAGAAAGTTTATGCTTTACGTGCCGCTTGAAGACCGTTTAGGGATTATAAGAACTGCCCCAAACATACAAAAATCTGTTTCCCTGCCCGATCGAGTTGCCCTACGTGCCGCTTACAGACCGATAGTAACTATTCAGAAAGAAGTTTATGCTTTACGTGCCGCTTGAAGACCGTTTAGGAATTATAAGAACTGCCCAAACATCAAACATACAAAAATCAGTTTCCCTGCCCGATCGGGTTGCCCTACGTGCCGCTTACAGACCGATAGTAACTATTCAAAATGAAAGTTTATTCCCTACGTGACGCTTGAAGACCGTTTAAGAATTATAAGGACTGCCCCAACATACAAAAATCTGTTTCCCTGCCTGATCGGGTTGCCCCACGTGCCGCTTACAGACCGAGAGTAACTATTCAAAAAGAAAGTTTATGCCCTACATGCCGCTTGAAGACCGTCAAAAAATTACAAGAATTGCCCCAAACGTACAAAAATCTGTTCTGCCCGATCGGGTTGCCCTACGTGCCGCTTACAGACCGATAGTAACTATTCAGAAAGAAAGTTTATGCTTTACGTGCCGCTTGAAGACCGTCAAAAAATTACAAGAATTGCCCCAAACGTACAAAAATCTGCTTCCCTGCCCGATCGGGTTGCCCCACGTGCCGCTTACAGACCGAGAGTAACTATTCAAAATGAAAGTTTATTCCCTACGTGACGCTTGAAGACCGTTTAAGAATTATAAGGACTGCCCCAAACATACAAAAATCTGTTTCCCTGCCCGATCGGGTTGCCCTACGTGCCGCTTACAGACCGATAGTAACTATTCAGAAAGAAAGTTTATGCCTTACGTGCCGCTTGAAGACCGTTTAGGAATTATAAGAACTGCCCCAAACATACAAAAATCTGTTTCCCTGCCCGATCGGGTTGCCCCACGTGCCGCTTACAGACCGAGAGTAACTATTCAAAATGAAAGTTTATTCCCTACGTGACGCTTGAAGACCGTTTAAGAATTATAAGGACTGCCCCAAACATACAAAAATCTGTTTCCCTGCCCGATCGAGTTGCCCTACGTGCCGCTTACAGACCGATAGTAACTATTCAGAAAGAAAGTTTATGCTTTACGTGCCGCTTGAAGACCGTTTAGGGATTATAAGAACTGCCCCAAACATACAAAAATCTGTTTCCCTGCCCGATCGAGTTGCCCTACGTGCCGCTTACAGACCGATAGTAACTATTCAGAAAGAAGTTTATGCTTTACGTGCCGCTTGAAGACCGTTTAGGAATTATAAGAACTGCCCAAACATCAAACATACAAAAATCAGTTTCCCTGCCCGATCGGGTTGCCCTACGTGCCGCTTACAGACCGATAGTAACTATTCAAAATGAAAGTTTATTCCCTACGTGACGCTTGAAGACCGTTTAAGAATTATAAGGACTGCCCCAACATACAAAAATCTGTTTCCCTGCCTGATCGGGTTGCCCCACGTGCCGCTTACAGACCGAGAGTAACTATTCAAAAAGAAAGTTTATGCCCTACATGCCGCTTGAAGACCGTCAAAAAATTACAAGAATTGCCCCAAACGTACAAAAATCTGTTCTGCCCGATCGGGTTGCCCTACGTGCCGCTTACAGACCGATAGTAACTATTCAGAAAGAAAGTTTATGCTTTACGTGCCGCTTGAAGACCGTCAAAAAATTACAAGAATTGCCCCAAACGTACAAAAATCTGCTTCCCTGCCCGATCGGGTTGCCCCACGTGCCGCTTACAGATCGAGAGTAACTATTCAAAATGAAAGTTTATTCCCTACGTGACGCTTGAAGACCGTTTAAGAATTATAAGGACTGCCCCAAACATACAAAAATCTGTTTCCCTGCCCGATCGGGTTGCCCTACGTGCCGCTTACAGACCGATAGTAACTATTCAGAAAGAAAGTTTATGCCCTACGTGCCGCTTGAAGACCGTCAAAAAATTACAAGAATTGCCCCAAACGTACAAAAATCTGTTCTGCCCGACCGGGTTGCCCTACGTGCCGCTTACTGACAGATAGTAACTATTCAAAAAGAAAGTTTATGCCCTACGTGCCGCTTGAAGACCGTCAAAAAATTACAAGAATTGCCCCAAACGTACAAAAATCTGTTCTGCCCGACCGGGTTGCCCTACGTGCCGCTTACTGACAGATAGTAACTATTCAGAAAGAAAGTTTATGCTTTACGTGCCGCTTGAAGACCGTTTAGGGATTATAAGAACTGCCCCAAACATACAAAAATCTGTTTCCCTGCCCGATCGAGTTGCCCTACGTGCCGCTTACAGACCGATAGTAACTATTCAGAAAGAAGTTTATGCTTTACGTGCCGCTTGAAGACCGTTTAGGAATTATAAGAACTGCCCAAACATCAAACATACAAAAATCAGTTTCCCTGCCCGATCGGGTTGCCCTACGTGCCGCTTACAGACCGTCAAAAAATTACAAGAATTGCCCCAAACGTACAAAAATCTGTTCCGCCCGATCGGGTTGCCCTACGTGCCGCTTACAGACCGATAGTAACTATTCAGAAAGAAAGTTTATGCTTTACGTGCCGCTTGAAGACCGTTTAGGAATTATAAGAACTGCCTCAAACATACAAAAATCAGTTTCCCTGCCCGATCGGGTTGCCCTACGTGCCGCTTACAGACCGAGAGTAACTATTCAAAAAGAAAGTTTATGCCCTACGTGCCGCTTGAAGACCGTCAAAAAATTACAAGAATTGCCCCAAACGTACAAAAATCTGTTCTGCCCGATCGGGTTTTGCCCTACGTGCCGCTTACAGACCGAGAGTAACTATTCAAAAAGAAAGTTTATGCCCTACGTGCCGCTTGAAGACCGTCAAAAAATTACAAGAATTGCCCCAAACGTACAAAAATCTGTTTCCCTGCCCGATCGGGTTGCCCTACGTGCCGCTTACAGACCGATAGTAGCTATTCAGAAAGAAGTTTATGCTTTACGTGCCGCTTGAAGACCGTTTAGGAATTATAAGAACTGCCCCAAACATACAAAAATCTGTTTCCCTGCCCGATCGGGTTGCCCTACGTGCCGCTTACAGACCGTCAAAAAATTACAAGAATTGCCCCAAACGTACAAAAATCTGTTTCCCTGCCCGATCGGGTTGCCCCACGTGCCGCTTACAGACCGAGAGTAACTATTCAAAATGAAAGTTTATTCCCTACGTGACGCTTGAGGGCCGTTTAAGAATTATAAGGACTGCCCAAACATACAAAAATCAGTTTCCCTGCTCGATCGGTTTGCCCTACGTGCCGCTTACAGACCGATAGTAACTATTCAGAAAGAAAGTTTATGCTTTACGTGCCGCAAGAAGACCGTTTAGGAATTATAAGAACTGCCCCAAACATACAAAAATCAGTTTCCCTGCCCGATCGGGTTGCCCTACGTGCCGCTTACAGACCGAGAGTAACTATTCAAAAAGAAAGTTTATGCCCTACGTGCCGCTTGAAGACCGTCAAAAAATTACAAGAATTGCCCCAAACGTACAAAAATCTGTTCTGCCCGATCGGGTTTTGCCCTACGTGCCGCTTACAGACCGAGAGTAACTATTCAAAATGAAAGTTTATTCCCTACGTGACGCTTGAGGGCCGTTTAAGAATTATAAGGACTGCCCAAACATACAAAAATCAGTTTCCCTGCTCGATCGGTTTGCCCTACGTGCCGCTTACAGACCGAGAGTAACTATTCAAAAAGAAAGTTTATGCCCTACGTGCCGCTTGAAGACCGTCAAAAAATTACAAGAATTGCCCCAAACGTACAAAAATCTGTTTCCCTGCTCGATCGGTTTGCCCTACGTGCCGCTTACAGACCGAGAGTAACTATTCAAAATGAAAGTTTATTCCCTACGTGACGCTTGAGGGCCGTTTAAGAATTATAAGGACTGCCCAAACATACAAAAATCAGTTTCCCTGCTCGATCGGTTTGCCCTACGTGCCGCTTACAGACCGAGAGTAACTATTCAAAAAGAAAGTTTATGCTTTACGTGCCGCAAGAAGACCGTTTAGGAATTATAAGAACTGCCCCAAACATACAAAAATCAGTTTCCCTGCCCGATCGGGTTGCCCTACGTGCCGCTTACAGACCGAGAGTAACTATTCAAAAAGAAAGTTTATGCCCTACGTGCCGCTTGAAGACCGTCAAAAAATTACAAGAATTGCCCCAAACGTACAAAAATCTGTTTCCCTGCTCGATCGGTTTGCCCTACGTGCCGCTTACAGACCGATAGTAACTATTCAAAAAGAAAGTTTATGCTTTACGTGCCGCAAGAAGACCGTTTAGGAATTATAAGAACTGCCCCAAACATACAAAAATCTGTTTCCCTGCCCGATCGGGTTGCCCTACGTGCCGCTTACAGACCGTCAAAAAATTACAAGAATTGCCCCAAACGTACAAAAATCTGTTCCGCCCGATCGGGTTGCCCTACGTGCCGCTTACAGACCGATAGTAACTATTCAGAAAGAAGTTTATGCTTTACGTGCCGCTTGAAGACCGTTTAGGAATTATAAGAACTGCCCAAACATCAAACATACAAAAATCAGTTTCCCTGCCCGATCGGGTTGCCCTACGTGCCGCTTACAGACGAGAGTTACTATTCAAAAAGAAAGTTTATGCCCTACGTGCCGCTTGAAGACCGTCAAAAAATTACAAGAATTGCCCCAAACGTACAAAAATCTGTTCTGCCCGATCGGGTTGCCCTACGTGCCGCTTACAGACCGATAGTAACTATTCAGAAAGAAAGTTTATGCTTTACGTGCCGCTTGAAGACCGTTTAGGAATTATAAGAACTGCCCCAAACATACAAAAATCTGTTTCCCTGCCCGATCGGGTTGCCCTACGTGCCGCTTACAGACCGAGAGTTACTATACAAAAAGAAAGTTTATGCCCTACGTGCCGCTTGAAGACCGTTTAGGAATTATAAGAACTGCCCCAAACATACAAAAATCTGTTTCCCTGCCCGATCGGGTTGCCCTACGTGCCGCTTACAGACCGTCAAAAAATTACAAGAATTGCCCCAAACGTACAAAAATCTGTTTCCCTGCCCGATCGGGTTGCCCCACCTGCCGCTTACAGACCGAGAGTAACTATTCAAAATGAAAGTTTATTCCCTACGTGACGCTTGAGGGCCGTTTAAGAATTATAAGGACTGCCCAAACATACAAAAATCAGTTTCCCTGCCCGATCGGGTTGCCCTACGTGCCGCTTACAGACCGAGAGTAACTATTCAAAAAGAAAGTTTATGCCCTACGTGCCGCTTGAAGACCGTCAAAAAATTACAAGAATTGCCCCAAACGTACAAAAATCTGTTTCCCTGCTCGATCGGTTTGCCCTACGTGCCGCTTACAGACCGATAGTAACTATTCAGAAAGAAAGTTTATGCTTTACGTGCCGCAAGAAGACCGTTTAGGAATTATAAGAACTGCCCCAAACATACAAAAATCAGTTTCCCTGCCCGATCGGGTTGCCCTACGTGCCGCTTACAGACCGAGAGTAACTATTCAAAAAGAAAGTTTATGCCCTACGTGCCGCTTGAAGACCGTCAAAAAATTACAAGAATTGCCCCAAACGTACAAAAATCTGTTTCCCTGCCCGATCGGGTTGCCCCACGTGCCGCTTACAGACCGAGAGTAACTATTCAAAATGAAAGTTTATTCCCTACGTGACGCTTGAGGGCCGTTTAAGAATTATAAGGACTGCCCAAACATACAAAAATCAGTTTCCCTGCTCGATCGGTTTGCCCTACGTGCCGCTTACAGACCGATAGTAACTATTCAGAAAGAAAGTTTATGCTTTACGTGCCGCAAGAAGACCGTTTAGGAATTATAAGAACTGCCCCAAACATACAAAAATCAGTTTCCCTGCCCGATCGGGTTGCCCTACGTGCCGCTTACAGACCGTCAAAAAATTACAAGAATTGCCCCAAACGTACAAAAATCTGTTCCGCCCGATCGGGTTGCCCTACGTGCCGCTTACAGACCGATAGTAACTATTCAGAAAGAAGTTTATGCTTTACGTGCCGCTTGAAGACCGTTTAGGAATTATAAGAACTGCCCAAACATCAAACATACAAAAATCAGTTTCCCTGCCCGATCGGGTTGCCCTACGTGCCGCTTACAGACGAGAGTTACTATTCAAAAAGAAAGTTTATGCCCTACGTGCCGCTTGAAGACCGTCAAAAAATTACAAGAATTGCCCCAAACGTACAAAAATCTGTTCTGCCCGATCGGGTTGCCCTACGTGCCGCTTACAGACCGATAGTAACTATTCAGAAAGAAAGTTTATGCTTTACGTGCCGCTTGAAGACCGTTTAGGAATTATAAGAACTGCCCCAAACATACAAAAATCTGTTTCCCTGCCCGATCGGGTTGCCCTACGTGCCGCTTACAGACCGAGAGTTACTATTCAAAAAGAAAGTTTATGCCCTACGTGCCGCTTGAAGACCGTTTAGGAATTATAAGAACTGCCCCAAACATACAAAAATCTGTTTCCCTGCCCGATCGGGTTGCCCTACGTGCCGCTTACAGACCGTCAAAAAATTACAAGAATTGCCCCAAACGTACAAAAATCTGTTTCCCTGCCCGATCGGGTTGCCCCACGTGCCGCTTACAGACCGAGAGTAACTATTCAAAATGAAAGTTTATTCCCTACGTGACGCTTGAGGGCCGTTTAAGAATTATAAGGACTGCCCAAACATACAAAAATCAGTTTCCCTGCCCGATCGGGTTGCCCTACGTGCCGCTTACAGACCGAGAGTAACTATTCAAAAAAGAAAGTTTATGCCCTACGTGCCGCTTGAAGACCGTCAAAAAATTACAAGAATTGCCCCAAACGTACAAAAATCTGTTCTGCCCGATCGGGTTGCCCTACGTGCCGCTTACAGACCGATAGTAACTATTCAGAAAGAAAGTTTATGCTTTACGTGCCGCAAGAAGACCGTTTAGGAATTATAAGAACTGCCCCAAACATACAAAAATCTGTTTCCCTGCCCGATCGGGTTGCCCTACGTGCCGCTTACAGACCGAGAGTTACTATTCAAAAAGAAAGTTTATGCCCTACGTGACGCTTGAAGACCGTTTAAGAATTATAAGGACTGCCCCAAACATACAAAAATCTGTTTCCCTGCCCGATCGGGTTGCCCTACGTGCCGCTTACAGACCGATAGTAACTATTCAGAAAGAAAGTTTATGCCTTACGTGCCGCTTGAAGACCGTTTAGGAATTATAAGAACTGCCCCAAACATACAAAAATCTGTTTCCCTGCCCGATCGGGTTGCCCTACGTGCCGCTTACAGACCGAGAGTAACTATTCAAAAAGAAAGTTTATGCCCTACGTGCCGCTTGAAGACCGTCAAAAAATTACAAGAATTGCCCCAAACGTACAAAAATCTGTTCTGCCCGACCGGGTTGCCCTACGTGCCGCTTACTGACAGATAGTAACTATTCAGAAAGAAAGTTTATGCTTTACGTGCCGCTTGAAGACCGTTTAGGAATTATAAGAACTGCCCCAAACATACAAAAATCTGTTTCCCTGCCCGATCGAGTTGCCCTACGTGCCGCTTACAGACCGAGAGTAACTATTCAAAAAGAAAGTTTATGCCCTACGTGCCGCTTGAAGACCGTCAAAAAATTACAAGAATTGCCCCAAACGTACAAAAATCTGTTCTGCCCGACCGGGTTGCCCTACGTGCCGCTTACAGACCGATAGTAACTATTCAGAAAGAAAGTTTATGCTTTACGTGCCGCTTGAAGACCGTTTAGGAATTATAAGAACTGCCCAAACATCAAACATACAAAAATCAGTTTCCCTGCCCGATCGGGTTGCCCTACGTGCCGCTTACAGACCGAGAGTAACTATTCAAAAAGAAAGTTTATGCCCTACGTGCCGCTTGAAGACCGTCAAAAAATTACAAGAATTGCCCCAAACGTACAAAAATCTGTTCTGCCCGACCGGGTTGCCCTACGTGCCGCTTACTGACAGATAGTAACTATTCAAAATGAAAGTTTATTCCCTACGTGACGCTTGAAGACCGTTTAAGAATTATAAGGACTGCCCCAACATACAAAAATCTGTTTCCCTGCCTGATCGGGTTGCCCCACGTGCCGCTTACAGACCGAGAGTAACTATTCAAAAAGAAAGTTTATGCCCTACGTGCCGCTTGAAGACCGTCAAAAAATTACAAGAATTGCCCCAAACGTACAAAAATCTGTTCTGCCCGATCGGGTTGCCCTACGTGCCGCTTACAGACCGATAGTAACTATTCAGAAAGAAAGTTTATGCTTTACGTGCCGCTTGAAGACCGTCAAAAAATTACAAGAATTGCCCCAAACGTACAAAAATCTGCTTCCCTGCCCGATCGGGTTGCCCCACGTGCCGCTTACAGACCGAGAGTAACTATTCAAAATGAAAGTTTATTCCCTACGTGACGCTTGAAGACCGTTTAAGAATTATAAGGACTGCCCCAAACATACAAAAATCTGTTTCCCTGCCCGATCGAGTTGCCCTACGTGCCGCTTACAGACCGATAGTAACTATTCAGAAAGAAAGTTTATGCTTTACGTGCCGCTTGAAGACCGTTTAGGGATTATAAGAACTGCCCCAAACATACAAAAATCTGTTTCCCTGCCCGATCGAGTTGCCCTACGTGCCGCTTACAGACCGATAGTAACTATTCAGAAAGAAGTTTATGCTTTACGTGCCGCTTGAAGACCGTTTAGGAATTATAAGAACTGCCCAAACATCAAACATACAAAAATCAGTTTCCCTGCCCGATCGGGTTGCCCTACGTGCCGCTTACAGACCGATAGTAACTATTCAAAATGAAAGTTTATTCCCTACGTGACGCTTGAAGACCGTTTAAGAATTATAAGGACTGCCCCAAACGTACAAAAATCTGTTCTGCCCGATCGGGTTGCCCTACGTGCCGCTTACAGACCGATAGTAACTATTCAAAATGAAAGTTTATGCCCTACGTGCCGCTTGAAGACCGTCAAAAAATTACAAGAATTGCCCCAAACGTACAAAAATCTGCTTCCCTGCCCGATCGGGTTGCCCTACGTGCCGCTTACAGACCGATAGTAACTATTCAAAATGAAAGTTTATGCCCTACGTGCCGCTTGAAGACCGTCAAAAAATTACAAGAATTGCCCCAAACATACAAAAATCTGTTTCCCTGCCCGATCGGGTTGCCCTACGTGCCACTTACAGACCGATAGTAACTATTCAGAAAGAAGTTTATGCTTTACGTGCCGCTTGAAGACCGTTTAGGAATTATAAGAACTGCCCAAACATCAAACATACAAAAATCAGTTTCCCTGCCCGATCGGGTTGCCCTACGTGCCGCTTACAGACCGAGAGTAACTATTCAAAAAGAAAGTTTATGCCCTACGTGCCGCTTGAAGACCGTCAAAAAATTACAAGAATTGCCCCAAACGTACAAAAATCTGTTCTGCCCGATCGGGTTGCCCTACGTGCCGCTTACAGACCGATAGTAACTATTCAAAAAGAAAGTTTATGCCCTACGTGCCGCTTGAAGACCGTCAAAAAATTACAAGAATTGCCCCAAACGTACAAAAATCTGTTCTGCCCGATCGGGTTGCCCTACGTGCCGCTTACAGACCGATAGTAACTATTCAAAATGAAAGTTTATGCCCTACGTGCCGCTTGAAGACCGTCAAAAAATTACAAGAATTGCCCCAAACATACAAAAATCTGTTTCCCTGCCCGATCGGGTTGCCCTACGTGCCACTAACAGACCGATAGTAACTATTCAGAAAGAAGTTTATGCTTTACGTGCCGCTTGAAGACCGTTTAAGAATTATAAGAACTGCCCAAACATCAAACATACAAAAATCAGTTTCCCTGCCCGATCGGGTTGCCCTACGTGCCGCTTACAGACCGAGAGTAACTATTCAAAAAGAAAGTTTATGCCCTACGTGCCGCTTGAAGACCGTCAAAAAATTACAAGAATTGCCCCAAACGTACAAAAATCTGTTCTGCCCGATCGGGTTGCCCTACGTGCCGCTTACAGACCGATAGTAACTATTCAAAAAGAAAGTTTATGCCCTACGTGCCGCTTGAAGACCGTCAAAAAATTACAAGAATTGCCCCAAACGTACAAAAATCTGTTCTGCCCGATCGGGTTGCCCTACGTGCCGCTTACAGACCGATAGTAACTGTTCAGAAAGAAAGTTTATGCTTTACGTGCCGCTTGAAGACCGTCAAAAAATTACAAGAATTGCCCCAAACGTACAAAAATCTGTTTCCCTGCCCGATCGGGTTGCCCCACGTGCCGCTTACAGACCGATAGTAACTATTCAGAAAGAAAGTTTATGGTTTACGTGCCGCTTGAAGACCGTTTAGGAATTATAAGGACTGCCCAAACATACAAAAATCAGTTTCCCTGCCCGATCGGGTTGCCCTACGTGCCGCTTACAGACCGAGAGTAACTATTCAAAAAGAAAGTTTATGCCCTACGTGCCGCTTGAAGACCGTCAAAAAATTACAAGAATTGCCCCAAACGTACAAAAATCTGTTCTGCCCGACCGGGTTGCCCTACGTGCCGCTTACAGACCGATAGTAACTATTCAGAAAGAAAGTTTATGCTTTACGTGCCGCTTGAAGACCGTTTAGGAATTATAAGAACTGCCCAAACATCAAACATACAAAAATCAGTTTCCCTGCCCGATCGGGTTGCCCTACGTGCCGCTTACAGACCGAGAGTAACTATTCAAAAAGAAAGTTTATGCCCTACGTGCCGCTTGAAGACCGTCAAAAAATTACAAGAATTGCCCCAAACGTACAAAAATCTGTTCTGCCCGACCGGGTTGCCCTACGTGCCGCTTACTGACAGATAGTAACTATTCAAAATGAAAGTTTATTCCCTACGTGACGCTTGAAGACCGTTTAAGAATTATAAGGACTGCCCCAACATACAAAAATCTGTTTCCCTGCCTGATCGGGTTGCCCCACGTGCCGCTTACAGACCGATAGTAACTATTCAGAAAGCAAGTTTATGGTATACGTGCCGCTTGAAGACCGTTTAGGAATTATAAGGACTGCCCCAACATACAAAAATCAGTTTCCCTGCCCGATCGGGTTGCCCTACGTGCCGCTTACAGACCGAGAGTAACTATTCAAAAAGAAAGTTTATGCCCTACGTGCCGCTTGAAGACCGTCAAAAAATTACAAGAATTGCCCCAAACGTACAAAAATCTGTTCTGCCCGACCGGGTTGCCCTACGTGCCGCTTACAGACCGATAGTAACTATTCAGAAAGAAAGTTTATGCTTTACGTACCGCTTGAAGACCGTTTAGGAATTATAAGAACTGCCCAAACATCAAACATACAAAAATCAGTTTCCCTGCCCGATCGGGTTGCCCTACGTGCCGCTTACAGACCGAGAGTAACTATTCAAAAAGAAGTTTATGCTTTACGTGCCGCTTGAAGACCGTTTAAGAATTATAAGAACTGCCCAAACATCAAACATACAAAAATCAGTTTCCCTGCCCGATCGGGTTGCCCTACGTGCCGCTTACAGACCGAGAGTAACTATTCAAAAAGAAAGTTTATGCCCTACGTGCCGCTTGAAGACCGTCAAAAAATTACAAGAATTGCCCCAAACGTACAAAAATCTGTTCTGCCCGATCGGGTTGCCCTACGTGCCGCTTACAGACCGATAGTAACTATTCAAAAAGAAAGTTTATGCCCTACGTGCCGCTTGAAGACCGTCAAAAAATTACAAGAATTGCCCCAAACGTACAAAAATCTGTTCTGCCCGATCGGGTTGCCCTACGTGCCGCTTACAGACCGATAGTAACTGTTCAGAAAGAAAGTTTATGCTTTACGTGCCGCTTGAAGACCGTCAAAAAATTACAAGAATTGCCCCAAACGTACAAAAATCTGTTTCCCTGCCCGATCGGGTTGCCCCACGTGCCGCTTACAGACCGATAGTAACTATTCAGAAAGAAAGTTTATGGTTTACGTGCCGCTTGAAGACCGTTTAGGAATTATAAGGACTGCCCAAACATACAAAAATCAGTTTCCCTGCCCGATCGGGTTGCCCTACGTGCCGCTTACAGACCGAGAGTAACTATTCAGAAAGAAAGTTTATGCTTTACGTGCCGCTTGAAGACCGTCAAAAAATTACAAGAATTGCCCCAAACGTACAAAAATCTGTTTCCCTGCCCGATCGGGTTGCCCCACGTGCCGCTTACAGACCGATAGTAACTATTCAGAAAGAAAGTTTATGGTTTACGTGCCGCTTGAAGACCGTTTAGGAATTATAAGGACTGCCCAAACATACAAAAATCAGTTTCCCTGCCCGATCGGGTTGCCCTACGTGCCGCTTACAGACCGAGAGTAACTATTCAAAAAGAAAGTTTATGCCCTACGTGCCGCTTGAAGACCGTCAAAAAATTACAAGAATTGCCCCAAACGTACAAAAATCTGTTCTGCCCGACCGGGTTGCCCTACGTGCCGCTTACAGACCGATAGTAACTATTCAGAAAGAAAGTTTATGCTTTACGTGCCGCTTGAAGACCGTTTAGGAATTATAAGAACTGCCCAAACATCAAACATACAAAAATCAGTTTCCCTGCCCGATCGGGTTGCCCTACGTGCCGCTTACAGACCGAGAGTAACTATTCAAAAAGAAAGTTTATGCCCTACGTGCCGCTTGAAGACCGTCAAAAAATTACAAGAATTGCCCCAAACGTACAAAAATCTGTTCTGCCCGACCGGGTTGCCCTACGTGCCGCTTACTGACAGATAGTAACTATTCAAAATGAAAGTTTATTCCCTACGTGACGCTTGAAGACCGTTTAAGAATTATAAGGACTGCCCCAACATACAAAAATCTGTTTCCCTGCCTGATCGGGTTGCCCCACGTGCCGCTTACAGACCGATAGTAACTATTCAGAAAGCAAGTTTATGGTATACGTGCCGCTTGAAGACCGTTTAGGAATTATAAGGACTGCCCCAACATACAAAAATCAGTTTCCCTGCCCGATCGGGTTGCCCTACGTGCCGCTTACAGACCGAGAGTAACTATTCAAAAAGAAAGTTTATGCCCTACGTGCCGCTTGAAGACCGTCAAAAAATTACAAGAATTGCCCCAAACGTACAAAAATCTGTTCTGCCCGACCGGGTTGCCCTACGTGCCGCTTACAGACCGATAGTAACTATTCAGAAAGAAAGTTTATGCTTTACGTACCGCTTGAAGACCGTTTAGGAATTATAAGAACTGCCCAAACATCAAACATACAAAAATCAGTTTCCCTGCCCGATCGGGTTGCCCTACGTGCCGCTTACAGACCGAGAGTAACTATTCAAAAAGAAGTTTATGCTTTACGTGCCGCTTGAAGACCGTTTAAGAATTATAAGAACTGCCCAAACATCAAACATACAAAAATCAGTTTCCCTGCCCGATCGGGTTGCCCTACGTGCCGCTTACAGACCGAGAGTAACTATTCAAAAAGAAAGTTTATGCCCTACGTGCCGCTTGAAGACCGTCAAAAAATTACAAGAATTGCCCCAAACGTACAAAAATCTGTTCTGCCCGATCGGGTTGCCCTACGTGCCGCTTACAGACCGATAGTAACTATTCAAAAAGAAAGTTTATGCCCTACGTGCCGCTTGAAGACCGTCAAAAAATTACAAGAATTGCCCCAAACGTACAAAAATCTGTTCTGCCCGATCGGGTTGCCCTACGTGCCGCTTACAGACCGATAGTAACTGTTCAGAAAGAAAGTTTATGCTTTACGTGCCGCTTGAAGACCGTCAAAAAATTACAAGAATTGCCCCAAACGTACAAAAATCTGTTTCCCTGCCCGATCGGGTTGCCCCACGTGCCGCTTACAGACCGATAGTAACTATTCAGAAAGAAAGTTTATGGTTTACGTGCCGCTTGAAGACCGTTTAGGAATTATAAGGACTGCCCAAACATACAAAAATCAGTTTCCCTGCCCGATCGGGTTGCCCTACGTGCCGCTTACAGACCGAGAGTAACTATTCAAAAAGAAAGTTTATGCCCTACGTGCCGCTTGAAGACCGTCAAAAAATTACAAGAATTGCCCCAAACGTACAAAAATCTGTTCTGCCCGACCGGGTTGCCCTACGTGCCGCTTACAGACCGATAGTAACTATTCAGAAAGAAAGTTTATGCTTTACGTGCCGCTTGAAGACCGTTTAGGAATTATAAGAACTGCCCAAACATCAAACATACAAAAATCAGTTTCCCTGCCCGATCGGGTTGCCCTACGTGCCGCTTACAGACCGAGAGTAACTATTCAAAAAGAAAGTTTATGCCCTACGTGCCGCTTGAAGACCGTCAAAAAATTACAAGAATTGCCCCAAACGTACAAAAATCTGTTCTGCCCGACCGGGTTGCCCTACGTGCCGCTTACTGACAGATAGTAACTATTCAAAATGAAAGTTTATTCCCTACGTGACGCTTGAAGACCGTTTAAGAATTATAAGGACTGCCCCAACATACAAAAATCTGTTTCCCTGCCTGATCGGGTTGCCCCACGTGCCGCTTACAGACCGATAGTAACTATTCAGAAAGCAAGTTTATGGTATACGTGCCGCTTGAAGACCGTTTAGGAATTATAAGGACTGCCCCAATATACAAAAATCAGTTTCCCTGCCCGATCGGGTTGCCCTACGTGCCGCTTACAGACCGAGAGTAACTATTCAAAAAGAAAGTTTATGCCCTACGTGCCGCTTGAAGACCGTCAAAAAATTACAAGAATTGCCCCAAACGTACAAAAATCTGTTCTGCCCGACCGGGTTGCCCTACGTGCCGCTTACAGACCGATAGTAACTATTCAGAAAGAAAGTTTATGCTTTACGTACCGCTTGAAGACCGTTTAGGAATTATAAGAACTGCCCAAACATCAAACATACAAAAATCAGTTTCCCTGCCCGATCGGGTTGCCCTACGTGCCGCTTACAGACCGAGAGTAACTATTCAAAAAGAAAGTTTATGCCCTACGTGCCGCTTGAAGACCGTCAAAAAATTACAAGAATTGCCCCAAACGTACAAAAATCTGTTCTGCCCGACCGGGTTGCCCTACGTGCCGCTTACTGACAGATAGTAACTATTCAAAATGAAAGTTTATTCCCTACGTGACGCTTGAAGACCGTTTAAGAATTATAAGGACTGCCCCAACATACAAAAATCTGTTTCCCTGCCTGATCGGGTTGCCCCACGTGCCGCTTACAGACCGAGAGTAACTATTCAAAAAGAAAGTTTATGCCCTACGTGCCGCTTGAAGACCGTCAAAAAATTACAAGAATTGCCCCAAACGTACAAAAATCTGTTCTGCCCGATCGGGTTGCCCTACGTGCCGCTTACAGACCGATAGTAACTATTCAGAAAGAAAGTTTATGCTTTACGTGCCGCTTGAAGACCGTCAAAAAATTACAAGAATTGCCCCAAACGTACAAAAATCTGCTTCCCTGCCCGATCGGGTTGCCCCACGTGCCGCTTACAGACCGAGAGTAACTATTCAAAATGAAAGTTTATTCCCTACGTGACGCTTGAAGACCGTTTAAGAATTATAAGGACTGCCCCAAACATACAAAAATCTGTTTCCCTGCCCGATCGAGTTGCCCTACGTGCCGCTTACAGACCGATAGTAACTATTCAGAAAGAAAGTTTATGCTTTACGTGCCGCTTGAAGACCGTTTAGGGATTATAAGAACTGCCCCAAACATACAAAAATCTGTTTCCCTGCCCGATCGAGTTGCCCTACGTGCCGCTTACAGACCGATAGTAACTATTCAGAAAGAAGTTTATGCTTTACGTGCCGCTTGAAGACCGTTTAGGAATTATAAGAACTGCCCAAACATCAAACATACAAAAATCAGTTTCCCTGCCCGATCGGGTTGCCCTACGTGCCGCTTACAGACCGATAGTAACTATTCAAAATGAAAGTTTATTCCCTACGTGACGCTTGAAGACCGTTTAAGAATTATAAGGACTGCCCCAACATACAAAAATCTGTTTCCCTGCCTGATCGGGTTGCCCCACGTGCCGCTTACAGACCGAGAGTAACTATTCAAAAAGAAAGTTTATGCCCTACATGCCGCTTGAAGACCGTCAAAAAATTACAAGAATTGCCCCAAACGTACAAAAATCTGTTCTGCCCGATCGGGTTGCCCTACGTGCCGCTTACAGACCGATAGTAACTATTCAGAAAGAAACTTTATGCTTTACGTGCCGCTTGAAGACCGTCAAAAAATTACAAGAATTGCCCCAAACGTACAAAAATCTGCTTCCCTGCCCGATCGGGTTGCCCCACGTGCCGCTTACAGACCGAGAGTAACTATTCAAAATGAAAGTTTATTCCCTACGTGACGCTTGAAGACCGTTTAAGAATTATAAGGACTGCCCCAAACATACAAAAATCTGTTTCCCTGCCCGATCGGGTTGCCCTACGTGCCGCTTACAGACCGATAGTAACTATTCAGAAAGAAAGTTTATGCCTTACGTGCCGCTTGAAGACCGTTTAGGAATTATAAGAACTGCCCCAAACATACAAAAATCTGTTTCCCTGCCCGATCGGGTTGCCCTACGTGCCGCTTACAGACCGAGAGTAACTATTCAAAAAGAAAGTTTATGCCCTACGTGCCGCTTGAAGACCGTCAAAAAATTACAAGAATTGCCCCAAACGTACAAAAATCTGTTCTGCCCGACCGGGTTGCCCTACGTGCCGCTTACTGACAGATAGTAACTATTCAGAAAGAAAGTTTATGCTTTACGTGCCGCTTGAAGACCGTTTAGGGATTATAAGAACTGCCCCAAACATACAAAAATCTGTTTCCCTGCCCGATCGAGTTGCCCTACGTGCCGCTTACAGACCGATAGTAACTATTCAGAAAGAAGTTTATGCTTTACGTGCCGCTTGAAGACCGTTTAGGAATTATAAGAACTGCCCAAACATCAAACATACAAAAATCAGTTTCCCTGCCCGATCGGGTTGCCCTACGTGCCGCTTACAGACCGATAGTAACTATTCAAAATGAAAGTTTATTCCCTACGTGACGCTTGAAGACCGTTTAAGAATTATAAGGACTGCCCCAACATACAAAAATCTGTTTCCCTGCCTGATCGGGTTGCCCCACGTGCCGCTTACAGACCGAGAGTAACTATTCAAAAAGAAAGTTTATGCCCTACATGCCGCTTGAAGACCGTCAAAAAATTACAAGAATTGCCCCAAACGTACAAAAATCTGTTCTGCCCGATCGGGTTGCCCTACGTGCCGCTTACAGACCGATAGTAACTATTCAAAAAGAAAGTTTATGCCCTACGTGCCGCTTGAAGACCGTCAAAAAATTACAAGAATTGCCCCAAACGTACAAAAACCTGCTTCCCTGCCCGATCGGGTTGTCCCACGTGCCGCTTACAGACCGAGAGTAACTATTCAAAATGAAAGTTTATTCCCTACGTGACGCTTGAAGACCGTTTAGGAATTATAAGAACTGCCCCAAACATACAAAAATCTGTTTCCCTGCCCGATCGGGTTGCCCTACGTGCCGCTTACAGACCGATAGTAACTATTCAGAAAGAAGTTTATGCTTTACGTGCCGCTTGAAGACCGTTTAGGAATTATAAGAACTGCCCCAAACATACAAAAATCTGTTTCCCTGCCCGATCGGGTTGCCCTACGTGCCGCTTACAGACCGAGAGTAACTATTCAAAAAGAAAGTCTATGCCCTACGTGCCGCTTGAAGACCGTTTAAGAATTATAAGGACTGCCCCAACATACAAAAATCTGTTTCCCTGCCCGATCGGGTTGCCCCACGTGCCGCTTACTGACAGATAGTAACTATTCAGAAAGAAGTTTATGCTTTACGTGCCGCTTGAAGACCGTTTAGGAATTATAAGAACTGCCCAAACATCAAACATACAAAAATCAGTTTCCCTGCCCGATCGGGTTGCCCTACGTGCCGCTTACAGACCGATAGTAACTATTCAAAATGAAAGTTTATTCCCTACGTGACGCTTGAAGACCGTTTAGGAATTATAAGAACTGCCCCAAACATACAAAAATCTGTTTCCCTGCCCGATCGGGTTGCCCTACGTGCCGCTTACAGACCGATAGTAACTATTCAAAATGAAAGTTTATTCCCTACGTGACGCTTGAAGACCGTTTAAGAATTATAAGGACTGCCCCAACATACAAAAATCTGTTTCCCTGCCCGATCGGGTTGCCCCACGTGCCGCTTACAGACCGAGAGTAACTATTCAAAAAGAAAGTTTATGCCCTACGTGCCGCTTGAAGACCGTCAAAAAATTACAAGAATTGCCCCAAACGTACAAAAATCTGTTTCCCTGCCCGATCGGGTTGCCCTACGTGCCGCTTACAGACCGATAGTAACTATTCAGAAAGAAGTTTATGCTTTACGTGCCGCTTGAAGACCGTTTAAGAATTATAAGAACTGCCCCAAACATACAAAAATCTGTTTCCCTGCCCGATCGGGTTGCCCTACGTGCCACTTACAGACCGAGAGTAACTATTCAAAAAGAAAGTTTATGCCCTACGTGCCGCTTGAAGACCGTCAAAAAATTACAAGAATTGCCCCAAACGTACAAAAATCTGTTTCCCTGCTCGATCGGGTTGCCCTACGTGCCGCTTACAGACCGATAGTAACTATTCAGAAAGAAAGTTTATGCCTTACGTGCCGCTTGAAGACCGTTTAGGAATTATAAGAACTGCCCCAAACATACAAAAATCTGTTTCCCTGCTCGATCGGGTTGCCCTACGTGCCGCTTACAGACCGAGAGTAACTATTCAGAAAGAAAGTTTATGCCTTACGTGCCGCTTGAAGACCGTTTAGGAATTATAAGAACTGCCCCAAACATACAAAAATCTGTTTCCCTGCCCGATCGGGTTGCCCTACGTGCCACTTACAGACCGAGAGTAACTATTCAAAAAGAAAGTTTATGCCCTACGTGCCGCTTGAAGACCGTCAAAAAATTACAAGAATTGCCCCAAACGTACAAAAATCTGTTTCCCTGCTCGATCGGGTTGCCCTACGTGCCGCTTACAGACCGATAGTAACTATTCAGAAAGAAAGTTTATGCCTTACGTGCCGCTTGAAGACCGTTTAGGAATTATAAGAACTGCCCCAAACATACAAAAATCAGTTTCCCTGCCCGATCGGGTTGCCCTACGTGCCGCTTACAGACCGATAGTAACTATTCAAAATGAAAGTTTATTCCCTACGTGACGCTTGAAGACCGTTTAGGAATTATAAGAACTGCCCCAAACATACAAAAATCTGTTTCCCTGCCCGATCGGGTTGCCCTACGTGCCGCTTACAGACCGATAGTAACTATTCAAAATGAAAGTTTATTCCCTACGTGACGCTTGAAGACCGTTTAAGAATTATAAGGACTGCCCCAACATACAAAAATCTGTTTCCCTGCCCGATCGGGTTGCCCTACGTGCCACTTACAGACCGAGAGTAACTATTCAAAAAGAAAGTTTATGCCCTACGTGCCGCTTGAAGACCGTCAAAAAATTACAAGAATTGCCCCAAACGTACAAAAATCTGTTTCCCTGCTCGATCGGGTTGCCCTACGTGCCGCTTACAGACCGATAGTAACTATTCAGAAAGAAAGTTTATGCCTTACGTGCCGCTTGAAGACCGTTTAGGAATTATAAGAACTGCCCCAAACATACAAAAATCTGTTTCCCTGCTCGATCGGGTTGCCCTACGTGCCGCTTACAGACCGAGAGTAACTATTCAGAAAGAAAGTTTATGCCTTACGTGCCGCTTGAAGACCGTTTAGGAATTATAAGAACTGCCCCAAACATACAAAAATCTGTTTCCCTGCCCGATCGGGTTGCCCTACGTGCCACTTACAGACCGAGAGTAACTATTCAAAAAGAAAGTTTATGCCCTACGTGCCGCTTGAAGACCGTCAAAAAATTACAAGAATTGCCCCAAACGTACAAAAATCTGTTTCCCTGCTCGATCGGGTTGCCCTACGTGCCGCTTACAGACCGATAGTAACTATTCAGAAAGAAAGTTTATGCCTTACGTGCCGCTTGAAGACCGTTTAGGAATTATAAGAACTGCCCCAAACATACAAAAATCAGTTTCCCTGCCCGATCGGGTTGCCCTACGTGCCGCTTACAGACCGATAGTAACTATTCAAAATGAAAGTTTATTCCCTACGTGACGCTTGAAGACCGTTTAGGAATTATAAGAACTGCCCCAAACATACAAAAATCTGTTTCCCTGCCCGATCGGGTTGCCCTACGTGCCGCTTACAGACCGAGAGTAACTATTCAAAAAGAAAGTTTATGCCCTACGTGCCGCTTGAAGACCGTCAAAAAATTACAAGAATTGCCCCAAACGTACAAAAATCTGTTTCCCTGCCCGATCGGGTTGCCCTACGTGCCGCTTACAGACCGATAGTAACTATTCAGAAAGAAGTTTATGCTTTACGTGCCGCTTGAAGACCGTTTAGGAATTATAAGAACTGCCCCAAACATACAAAAATCTGTTTCCCTGCCCGATCGGGTTGCCCTACGTGCCGCTTACAGACCGAGAGTAACTATTCAAAAAGAAAGTCTATGCCCTACGTGCCGCTTGAAGACCGTCAAAAAATTACAAGAATTGCCCCAAACGTACAAAAATCTGTTTCCCTGCTCGATCGGGTTGCCCTACGTGCCGCTTACAGACCGATAGTAACTATTCAGAAAGAAAGTTTATGCCTTACGTGCCGCTTGAAGACCGTTTAGGAATTATAAGAACTGCCCCAAACATACAAAAATCTGTTTCCCTGCCCGATCGGGTTGCCCTACGTGCCACTTACAGACCGAGAGTAACTATTCAAAAAGAAAGTTTATGCCCTACGTGCCGCTTGAAGACCGTCAAAAAATTACAAGAATTGCCCCAAACGTACAAAAATCTGTTTCCCTGCTCGATCGGGTTGCCCTACGTGCCGCTTACAGACCGATAGTAACTATTCAGAAAGAAAGTTTATGCCTTACGTGCCGCTTGAAGACCGTTTAGGAATTATAAGAACTGCCCCAAACATACAAAAATCTGTTTCCCTGCTCGATCGGATTGCCCTACGTGCCGCTTACAGACCGAGAGTAACTATTCAGAAAGAAAGTTTATGCCTTACGTGCCGCTTGAAGACCGTTTAGGAAATATAAGAACTTTTGATTTGTTGTTGAACTGTGGCCAAGATTGGTATGATAACAATTTATTACTTGGCTAACGTTTCGGCGCCAACGCCGCCTTCAGAGCCTGTAACCAAAAACGTATACGTGGCGTATTTACTGAGCCCTCGTTACCATACGATTCAAACTGAGTTGAGCACGAGACCAGCAAAGAGCTAGAACATGCTTTACCTTATTCGACGTCAGTCGAGGGATTTGACCGCTCGTGGTCAAGCCGTGCAAAATGTGATGGTACGTTTTTGTTCTCCATGCTGTTTATACTTTGGAAATCAAAACCGCAAAGGCTTTGATACGGTGATAATTCTTTGATTACGGTAATGCACTCGTCCTTTTTATTCATTTTGGGGTTACGTGATGTAATCCAAAATGCTTCGAGTGTCTTGCGTGGGATAGTTTCTTCTTCGTATGACAAGATTGTGGCAGCAATTTCAAACGGCATATTATTGTGCGACACTCTGCTATGTGCACTTAGAGGGGTGGATGCTTTGTGTTTTGCGAGTCCAACCAAGTGCTCTTTTATCCGCAGACACAATGGTCGTCCGGTTTCTCCCACATATTCTTCACCGCATACTTTACAGGTAATGAGATAGACAACCCCGCATATCAAGCAATCACCTGGTCTTCCAAAGGGACATATTACGCAATTTGATGTTGAACAAATATTATCATATGCGCGATTGCGAATTAACTGCTTTTTGAGATTGGGAGGAGGGATGTCTACAATTCGCACATTGTCTTGCAAGCCTGCTTGATGTAAACTCCTCCTAACAGCTTTGCTAAAGTCGTCCGTTACGAAAGGTATGCAAAAAGATATTTTTTGGGTGTCTTTCTCATGCGGTATGCATCTATTCGAGAAATTACCCTTAATTGTAGATAAATCAAAAAGCATATGTGGTACTATTCGATCTAGTACTAAGCTGAGACTTCAGAAAAAAAACGTTAAACAAAAAAAACACAAAGCATCCACTTCTCTAAGTGCACATAGCAGAGTGTCGCACAATAATATGCCGTTTGAAATTGCTGCCACAATCTTGTCATACGAAGAAGAAACTATCCCACGCAAGACACTCGAAGCATTTTGGATTACATCACGTAACCCCAAAATGAATAAAAAGGACGAGTGCATTACCGTAATCAAAGAATTATCACCGTATCAAAGCCTTTGCGGTTTTGATTTCCAAAGTATAAACAGCATGGAAAACAAAAACGTACCATCACATTCTGCACGGCTTGACCACGAGCGGTCAAATCCCTCGACTGACGTCGAATAAGGTAAAGCATGTTCTAGCTCTTTGCTGGTCTCGTGCTCAACTCAGTTTGAATCGTATGGTAACGAGGGCTCAGTAAATACGCCACGTATACGTTTTTGGTTACAGGCTCTGAAGACGGCGTTGGCGCCGAAACGTTAGCCAAGTAATAAATTGTTATCATAATACCAATCCTGGCCACAGTTCAACAACAAATCAAAAGATATTCAAATTATGCCAAGATTCATAGAAGGTCGAACTTGGAGGTTAATAGAAGAAGTACCAGCAAATTTTGTTCGACTTGTGAAAGAAGTCCTTTCTATGAGGCAAAAGATCGTGCAAGAAAGGCAATCACTTCAATTCCTTCAACGGTGTTACTCCATCATCCCGAATTTTATCACGAAAAAACACTTACATGAAGTATGCGGACTTAAAGAAGAGGACCAACAGCTGAGAGAACTTCAACTTCGCATTCTACGTATAGCTACGAAAATATAAGAACTGCCCCAAACATACAAAAATCTGTTTCCCTGCCCGATCGGGTTGCCCTACGTCCCGCTTACAGACCGAGAGTAACTATTCAAAATGAAAGTTTATTCCCTACGTGACGCTTGAGGACCGTTTAAGAATTATAAGGACTGCCCAAACATACAAAAATCAGTTTCCCTGCCCGATCGGGTTGCCCTACGTGCCGGTTACAGACCGAGAGTAACTATTCAAAAAGAAAGTGCCTTATGTGCCGCTTGAAGATCGTATATATAAGAAGCCAATTTTACGACTCTAGAAGGAGAAAACGAAATCAAGTATTTACAGCGTATTCTCAAACTGCCGTGCATGCCACTCTTGGACTTTCAATTCTGAGAACTGCCCTAAAAGTACAAAAATCTGTTCCCTGCCCGATGGAATTGCCCTACGTGCCGCTTACACACCGATACCCAGTTAAAACCAGCGGGACTCAGTTACATAAGCAAAAGCAAGGCTGTTGTTAAATAAACGCTTCCAAAAGTACCAGCGAGACTAAGTTATTCACGCACTGTCTTGTCTACACGCGGAACCAAGATAATCCTAAAGTGACTGTTGTTAGAGCCATACATGTGAAAAGGCGATAATGTGTTCCTACCCCCTTCACCCCAGGGCCGGGACCCAGCTGACCCCCTTTCACCCACGGCCGATGAGGAACTGTAAAAAGTGAGACTAAGAAATCAACAATATAAGCAAAATTATAAAACTATCGGCATTATTAAAATGAAATTTAGTGACATGTTGATTCTGAATATTATTGTTATGATTGTCAAAACTTAGTTGCAGGCTCATGAGAAGTACATCGGAAATTTGCCGCCTATTGTTCACTTCTAGAGAACGATGAAAAAGCCTGGAGAAAAATTTACCTGTGAAGCCTTTGTGTACATAAGTCAATGAAGTTATTACTCACGTATTTGCTGAAATATTGAGTGAGATAATAAATGAACTTTGATGGTGGGTGCGCAGTGGAATTGCATTCTTTTTAAGAGGTATAAATTTTCTAAGCAGATGGCGGAATCCGTGGAAAGTCATTGAATGATTCCTTGAAGAGTCATTGTTCCAGCTTTTAATATTATTTCTAAACTCCAAAAGAGATCGTAACATTTGCGTAGAGAAGCAGGTGCAACCAAGGGCATCTATTACATCGATGAGTTGGTGTAATCAGGGTTAGTCTTACTGTCAAAATGCTATAGCTACGAGGATAGTGGAGTTCTACAATCCGCCTACTTGGACGATGATAAGGACGAGGGAGGACAGCCAGAGATGCATTTTTCTACGTTGAAGCACTATACAAGAGGAGAAGGACAATCGTATATGATCACGCTTGATTATTCTAAGAAAAATTTCCATCGAAGAAGATTGAGAAATATAAAAGATCTTAGAAGGAGAACTCAGTCATAATTAGCTTACTCCAGTTTAGAAGTCTACTTTCCATCCGCTTTCAGAAAACATACAGCTTGCCAGGAAAAAGAGGGGTTTTTCCTGCTAAATAGAAATAGTTTTAGTCATTTTTTCAAAATTGTAGAATTTATAAAAAATTGTAGATTTTTGATATGAGAAGATAAGAGAGTCTCTAGCCATATATTGAATTACTCTTGTTGAAAGCTTCCAGAAAATATACAGCTTACCAAGAAAGAAAAGATTTTCCTGTGTTGTGAAGGTGGTCGCAATTGTTTTTCTAAAATTAAAGAATTTTTTTTATAAAAAAATAACTTTATTATACGAAAAACTAGAAGAGCGCTTTGCACTCTATTGGAATCCCCTCGTTGTCCGCTTTCAGAAAATATATAGTTTGCCAGGAAAAAAGAGGATTTTCCTATCCGGTGAAAGGGGTCGCAGTCTATTTTCCGGAATTAAGCCAATTTTTAAATTAAAAAAATCATAACAATTTTATATGAGAAGCTAGGAGAGTGGTTAGGTGTTTATTGAGCAGTGATCATATACAATCAAGCAGTGATCATATACGATTGTCCTTCTCCTCTTGTATAGTGCTTCAACGTAGAAAAATGCATCTCTGGCTGTCCTCCCTCGTCCTTATCATCGTCCAAGTAGGCGGATTGTAGAACTCCACTATCCTCGTAGCTATAGCATTTTGACAGTAAGACTAACCCTGATTACACCAACTCATCGATGTAATAGATGCCCTTGGTTGCACCTGCTTCTCTACGCAAATGTTACGATCTCTTTTGGAGTTTAGAAATAATATTAAAAGCTGGAACAATGACTCTTCAAGGAATCATTCAATGACTTTCCACGGATTCCGCCATCTGCTTAGAAAATTTATACCTCTTAAAAAGAATGCAATTCCACTGCGCACCCATCATCAAAGTTCATTTATTATCTCACTTAATATTTCAGCAAATACGTGAGTAATAACTTCATTGACTTATGCACACAAAGGCTTCACAGGTAAATTTTCTCCAGGCTTTTTCATCGTTCTCTAGAAGTGAACAATAGGCGGCAAATTTCCGATGTACTTCTCATGAGCCTGCAAGTAAGTTTTGACAATCATAATAATAATATTCAGCAACATGTCACTAAATTTGATTTTAATAATGCCGATAGTTTTATAATTTTGCTTAAAATGTTGATTTCTTAGTCTCACTTATTCCAGTTTTTCTTCTTCGAATTTCAGGGGGTAAAACCCAATATTCGACTTTAACCCGGTTTGCTATAATTTCACTTGATGCATGTGAATGAAAAGAACATGAGAAGCAATGATGACGAACATTGCCCCCCCCCCCCCCGGTCGACGCACCTCCACAGCCGCGGCCGCTCCCCCCCCCCCAGCGGCCCTCATACCCCCTTCACCCTGGAGAGGCGGGACCCCTATAACCCCCTTCACCCTGGAGAAGCCATGTTCCCCCTTCGCACAGGTATGGTTAGAGCATTTTTACGAAGAGTTGAGAATATAGATGAATTTAGCTCAAGTCACGCTTTCACGCAATTTGGCATCATTTCAAAAGCAACTAATAGGAGTAGAACATATTTGAAAGACACATTCTGGGATAACAAGTTCAATTTTGAAAAGCTGGTATAAATAACACACCCGGACACTGGCGTCACAGTCTCAAAATTATTGCGACACTCATGATTGCCTTTCGAAACCCGTGTGACCCTTTTACGAAAATATGCCAACTATCGGGCGGCTTAATGGGTAAACAAGGAATTCGTTATATATTACGTAGTGATATCAGGTGGGTCCGAAAGTTCGTGCCGTTTTTTAGACCTATTCTAAATCGTTCAAAAAAAGGCGGACAAATTCTTTGAACAGTATTCGATGCGGAGTTTCTTCCTCTTTCCAAGAGCTGTATTTTCGCTGCGACTTTTCCGACGAGCGCTGAGATAATGCCAAAAACTAGAACCCTCATTTTTATTACGTCTGACTTTCGCTAATTTTCAGAATCTTCGTTTTAGACTTTTGAAGGTGTTTTAACAACATCTAATAAGGCAAACTTTTTTCAGATTAAAGCGATTTTTTGCGTCTCTCTGGCTTGCTTTCTAAAATTACTAAAATATTTTCTGAGGTAACCAAATTTTATATATGGCTCATTCTAACCTAGGAAAACGCCAGACTTGAACAATTTAGATATCTACCATTCGTTGCACTTTTACTCCTCTTTCTGAAGGCTGCCTTTCCTTCGCGAAACACTCAAACAATTGCATCGGGAAGTTCGCGGGTGCTTGCTCGGCCACCAATCATCCATGCCACGAGCTGCCCGGTATAAACCGATATTAGACCCGACAAGTGACCGCGGCGCATCCTGTAAGTGCCCGATAGTTGACCCGATTTACCATGCTTGTGAGGCCTAGGAAGAGTAAAAAATTTTGGCCTGTCTTTCATGACAACGACTGAGCACAAATTGAGCAACTTGTTGGCTCATCTGCCGACATCATCTGCTGCCGTCGATAACACTCAACCGATTGCTGAAGCTTGTTTCATGAGCATATGAACTCAACTGCCACACAACCCAACCCGAGAAGCGATTACCAGCACCACAAACACTTAGGGTAGCCCCATCGCTGCGGCGTACCTCACGCGGGTTGCGCCATAAGCTACAGCACGTAAGAAGTGCGGCCTTTGATAAGGCCCGCGGCACGCCGAGTGAGGTGATTGGGCCGCGATTCCTCCGATAAGCTCTTTCCGATTTTAACTTGAGCCGCGGCGTTCCCGGTAAAATATACATGAGCCGCGGCGTGCGCGGCTGAAGTTTTAAGGGCCGCGGCGCGCCATGTAGCACGCTTTGAGGCCGCGAACTTTCCGATGCAATTGTCTGAGCATGTTACTTTTGCGGGCAGACGCTGTATTTCCCAATTTTTTGGATTGTGGTAGAATTTCCAAAATTTATCCATTTTTAATCGCTCGTTTACCTGATAATACTAGTGATAGTAATAACCAAGCTTTAGAACTTCAATATTTTGAGGAGTACGCAGTTTTGGTACGGTTCTGTGTCACGCGATTTTTCAAAATCCCATGCTCCGGTAAAATAATGCAGCAAAATTCTGAAGAGGAAGCTCAAAAAATGCAAAACATTGCTTTAATAAAGGTTTACCCTATCAGTTGGTTACGAGAGCACCTTCAAAGTCTAAAATAAAAATTTTGAAAATTTGCCAAACTTAGACTTGATAAAAGTGAAGGGTTCTGGTTTTCGGCAAATATCTCATCGCACCTCGAAACGAAGAGGAAGAAATTCTACATCGGATACTGTTTAAAGGATCTGTCTGCCTTCTTTTCGATTTAGAATAGGTCTATAAACGGCACGAACTTTCGGACCCACTTATTACTTGGGAAATTCGAATTTTTTTCGCCTATTCGACTATTAAATATATTCGAAAATCGAATTTCGAATATTCGAATATCGAATATCATTCGATTTTGAAATATTATTCTAGAAATTAAATACCCATGTGTTACGTTAACATAAACATGCAAATAGTTTACAAGTATTGTGAGGTCTTTGTAGCTCCCTTTTAAACGACTAGTACTCTGCAACACATGAATTGCTCTTCATTTCTGGACAGATATGTGCATGCCAAAACTCTGGGCGAGATTTCAACCATCAAAAACATAAAAATCTTCCTTTACGATAGCGGGCTCTTATGAGTCCGTTTCTTCTGAGCTGCTATAACTTCCACTGATTTCATGAGGACATCCGTAGCGTAATAATCTATATATATATAAAACTCAATGTCTGTGAGGATGTTCGTTTAGTTGTCCGTTCGTTATAGAAACGCGCGCCACTGAACCGATCCGGCTGAAACTTCGCACACGTATGTTTTCGACCCCGGCGGTGGTTTAGAGCTACTTTCCGCGGCGATTCGCCGAGCCATTCTATCGATTTATTGATTTGTTTACTCAAACCTAAGAAAATGAAGGGCCATCATGGCAACCGATCATTTTTACATATAAGCATGTAAGCAGGGGCGGTAAAGTTCATTCTAATCTCAAGGCTGACAGGATGCAGCGGGTTCCTCTCAAAGCGCTTTTTGCGCAATGTAGAAGTTAGAAAGTGTAAGTATGTTGGCTTCCAGATTCGTGTGGAGGCGGGCTGCGGACTTCAGTGACTTCAAGGATAAGCTCGACAAGAAAGTACGAAATTTAATGCTTTAACGTAGAGGTTTAACAAGTTCATCCTAAAGATCAGGGGAGTTTGCAACGCGCCTCTATACGAATGGGAGCCGATGACATATTGGTTAAACTAAGAGTCCCGGGTGAGACCGGGACTATCAGCTAGTCATTGCATATTTATGCTTCCCGTTGATGACAGGAACTGTCGCAGGTTGCGAAGCACGCGCCGCGCCGCTCCGCCGAACGCTCGTGCCATACAAGTTGTGCACAAATCCTGCTCATATCTCATCCGTGCTGCGCGGGCTCTCTACAGTCAGTCAGTGCTGTCGACAACTCAACGATACACAGATAGTATACAGTCGGATCATTTCATATGATCATGTGGTCATTGCACCCATTGTCCACCTTTGGCGTTCCTATCCTGGATTTTTGAGGAGACAACCCTTGAAGGCAGCGTCCAGGCAGATCTGGACCTGGGGATTTTACGTGGAAAGTACTTTTGGGGTAACTAAGGCACTGCCCAAGCGGCAGCGCAGGTAGTGCTCTAACGGCTGAGATATTCCCCTCGAAACTGGACCCCGCGATCGTGTTCGCATGGATTTATGGCAGTTTCGCACCAGGATCCACGCTTTACACCATGAATCCATGCGAATACGATCGCGGGGTCCAGTTTCGAGGGAAATATCTCAGCCGTTAGAGCACTACCTGAGCTGCAGACTGGGCAGTGGCTTAGTTAGGGGCCCAAAATTATTATTCACATGAGATACCTATGTGTCCAGACTTGCCTGGACGCCGCCTTTAAGGTAAATGCTCTCGATGTGTTCTCATTGTTTCTTTCCCTTGTTAAGTACTAACGCCTTAAAGTGATGTAAGCGATAACAATCGACCATTCTCCCGCGTTGCGATTTTAAATCCAGGATGAAGACGTCAAAGATGGATGGTTTGTGCTATGCTGTGTTGTGCTATGCTTATATGGAGTTCGATCACTCGATGCTTATCGAATAATCGATTATTCGATGATGGTCATCGATGATCATGATCATGATCTACATCCAGTATGATTATGATAGCCATCTAATTATAGAACTTTTCCTTGCGCTTCTTGTGGAACTAAATATAGGAGCCTGCATGATCGCGAGAGTCGGCCGTGCGTACAGCTATTGCGCCGCGCACGTCCGATGTCACTGAAGTGGCAGGTGCCAGAATGATCCTGTTTAACCGGTTCGTCCGGTTCATTCATTATTGGTTAAATTAATGCACTGACCAATAGCAGAGGCGTAAACCGGATGAACCTGTTGAATAGTGTAGGCCTGGCACCTACCTATGTTGTGGGACGGACACCGCAGCGCAATTGTCGTACGCACGCCCAACTCTAGCGATCATGCAAACCCCCATAATTTCAATACTAAAACTCTAGAAAAAATCTTTCTAAATCAAGTTAATGCGGTCAGAGATTGAAGGATAAATTGTAGATCTCGGCGGCTGTTTATACTTCAACAGATTCGGATTCGGTGTGCCTAGCTAGAATCGTGGTCGTTATTCAAAAACTCTTCCGACGGTGGGTTATAGCCAGCAGAGACAGAGCAGGATGCTCAGTCACGCTTCATACACTATACCGTCCCTAAGCGGTGCGTTCGCTACATTTCTTGATTTGGTTCAAGTTTTCACGATTATTCACGTACTGCATCTGTAGAACATATTTATGAGCGCCTTCGCTGTGATACATGATACAACGGGGGCGCTCAAAGACGCCAAGTTGTAGCTTTGTAATTCTGCTAAGCAAATTGACTGTTGCCTTCGACTACGTGACTGTACCATTTATCTAGAGCTTTCATGCTTCTGATGGTCAACATGATTTGGTAATTAAAGACTACGGAATCATAAAAGTGAGAAAGATGCGATATTGTGGTGAAGGTGCATGATGTTTGCAATGTATCGACGATAACGGAGACTTTGCAGAGTATACGAATAAATCACCCCCACGGGGGTGATCAGCATGCTCGATTACCCCCCTGTGCCAAATCCCAGCCCCGTAGCTCAAACTCTGCAAAAAAATCGATAAAATCGATAAAAGTAATGCACGATTCTAAAAACTGATATTGTATTCGGAATCCCCATGCTCACTTACCCCCCTGTGCCAACTCCCATCCCCGTAGCTCAAATTTTGCAAAAAATCGATAAAATCGATATCGATCGATACGAAAAGTAGCCTATGACATCCGCCGGGGCCCGAAGTGTATGTGTGCCAAGTTTGGTCCGGATCGGTTCAGAAATGGAATTTTCTATTCGGAACATACGTACAGACAGACAGACAGACAGACATACATACATACATACAGACATACATACAGACATACAAACAGACATTCAGCTTTATATATAAGATTGAAAAACATTTGCAGTTATATTCGTCCCGTAGTTGCAGTACAGACTGAACCGCAGAACTTTTGCTTGCAAGAATGTTGGCCCTTATTTTAGTAAAAAATCGTTTTTTTTTTTGGAAAATGCACGTTGATTAGATTTGGCTGGTTCACCAGATCTTCTATGAATGAGAAGCTGGAAAGCATCACAATGTCATGAGCAAGTGCGCAAACTGGCAAGAAGATTGTCGTCAGTGGTGGCAAACTATTGAGCCATAAGGGAAATCATCGCGGTGCGTTCATCGATTTCACCGCCCTCGCCAAATGTTTGTAAACCTAAAAATTTGCTAAAACTTGGTCCACATGGATTATTTGACATGGTAATTACTAAAGTGATACTCAGTTTGTCTGTCTCTAAGTTAGTGTTTTCATACGAAACTACAGCAGATGATCAGTGCATTTCTATCCTGCATAATGTGCTTGACATCGTTAACAAAAATCATGTTATCGCTACATCCTATCACATCAATTACGACCCCCTTCCCACTCTGATCCCTCACTACGACTCGGTGTGGCGTCCACACCCTTCGCACTTGACCTAGTTACCAGCTACGGTACGGATAGGACAGGGTGGTACAGGCGCTTTCCATGCGTATAGC
This sequence comes from Cylicocyclus nassatus, assembly GCA_958299035.1. Taxonomy (NCBI): domain Eukaryota; kingdom Metazoa; phylum Nematoda; class Chromadorea; order Rhabditida; family Strongylidae; genus Cylicocyclus; species Cylicocyclus nassatus. The sequence goes on from CATQJL010000112.1 coordinate 76,867,638, forward strand.
GCGCGTAGCCCTGCAGGCATTTGAACACGTTGAAAAACTCGTTGAACCTCCACTTTAGAGCATTGGTTTTGTAATCTCTAGCTATCAAAAACTGCCACGCGCGTACGTTGGCAAACGTCGCAAAGCTCCGCCCGCTATACTGTGGGGGATAGACGATAAGAAGTTCTGAGATTCCCGCATGTTTTTCGCTGATTTTATCATGGTGTTAATATGCACAAAAGCGAATAGCTACTGTGTATCTCTTTCAACAGCATTTTGTTAAAATGGAGGTGGATTATCTGCACTTGGTGAAATTTCTCGGCAATCAATGATACCCATAAACTGCTTGTATCGTATACTCGTCTTGGAAAAAGAAATGAAACTGCGCATGCGTCGCAACCGGCGGAAATAGTAATTGAGCGGGAAGGCGTAATCATCTTCTCTAATCGAGCATTCAAGTTTTCTTCAATGTGCTTGCCCCGACCAGGGCTCTGCATGAGGTGGCTTTCTCAATTTTTGAAAAACGAAATTCCTTTAGACTTCGGCGCAAAAGTACGACATCAGCTATGAAGCGATCATGAATACATCAAAACGAATAACGGAAAATAATGGAACACAACATAAAAGCAACATCGACAGACGAAAAAGAAACTAAAGATGTTCGTAATGTCCGAACTGACGGCATGCTGTGTCCGGCGCGCAGCCTTGCGCGCTTGGAGCAGGCTTGTTGCCGCCATACATAATATTCGGAGGCCTGTAACTAGGAGAGGCAGAGGGGGTATGGAGAGCTTCAAAAACTCAGTTGTAGGGTTTATTAGAACAAGGCTATGTTAAAAATGTAAGAAAATTATGTAAAGGAAGAAAAATATACGACTTTTTTACAGCCACCTCAGGTGGCTGTCCAGGTGGCTGGAAAGCCATCTATCAGCTAAAAAAGTTTGCCACGCTTTCAATTCACATAATTTTTTTCATAATTTTTCGCATACATAGTCCCGACTCCCTATTGCCCATCTACACACCAATTTTGGTGCCAGTCCATTTTCTCTTCGCTGTAATCAAGCCTTTTGTTTATTTTGAGGCAGGTTCAAATTCCCACGCTTTACCGGCGAACAGGTTGAAACAAAAAAATTTTGTGTTTATTTGATTGTTTAAAAACTAAAAAATTTTTGGTTTTTGCAGATCGAGAACTCAGAAATGACAATTTGCGTCTTTTCTAGAAGATGGGTGACATAAAGGCAGAAGGCGATTGCGTGTGTGAGGGGGGGGGGGCGCATGGTTGGGATTTCGCTTCAACGAAATCCTCCTTGCTTTTTATTCCAAAAAGATATCCAACTTGCCCCGTAAGCCACGTGTGCCAAGCCCTGGCCCCGACTGGTGAGTTCAGATACTGGGATATTGTGGCTTTTGAGCAGCACCCAGTGCACTTAGTTCTTGCTCGAATGCATGAAATATTCATAACTAGCTGGCTTGCCCGGCTCCGCCGGGCCTGCCAGCTAGACCCGTGTACGTATGTTCCGAATAGAATTGGGACCGAACTTTGCACACATACACTTCGGGGCACGGAGCTTGTCACAGTCCACTTTTCGTTATCGATCGATGTCGATTTTACCGATTTTTTGCAAAATTTGAGCTAGGGGGCTAGGATTTTGCACAGGGGGGTAATCGAGCATGCTGATCACCCCCTTCGGGGTGATCAGCATGCTCGATTACCCCCCTCTGCCAAATCCCAGCCCTCTAGCTCGAATTTTGCAAAAAATCAATAAAATCGATATCGATCGATAACGAAAAGTAGCCTATGACACGCTCTCTGCCCCGAAGTATATGTGTGCCAAGTTTGGTCCCGATCGGTTCAGAAATAAAAATTTCTATTCCGCACATACGTACAGACATACATACATACAGACAGACAGACAGACATTCAGCTTTATATATAAGATCACGTTGTTGAGGGAAATAGGAACTACTCAGGACTCTGCTTTTCGGACACCGGATCTTTCAGTGATAGACGAAAACAACGAGTTTGAATTGCGCTGATTTCACATTATATCATCAAAACAAGTAAGTAACATCAAGACAAGGCTGCTTTCTTTTTATTGAAGCTAGAGCTCTTAAGTGAAAATCGTAATGCTTTGGAGGAGAAAAGTCCAACGAGACGGCTACTGTTTCCTTCCGCAATCTATATCTCCCTATACTCCTCGAGTTACCTTGATTGCATTAGTCAGGCACAACGAACTTGTATAAACTTCTTCTTGCTGACGAAAGGTTAGAAAGAATGTAGGGGACTTTGAAGCTTCGCCGAGGAGAGGGAAGTTATCAGTCTATTTGATCAAATTACCTTCTTTCTTTTGTTAGGTGGCGCAGAGCTATTTACGTTCTTATATTCTCCTTGCGTACATGATTTCGTATCAACTTATTGTATTAGCATCTCTTACATCAACTTTTTCACTCAACCTTGTCTGCGTTTTGAAGGATCCATTTGTTTAGCTAACAAGGGAATGGTCAGAAATCGAAGTGGCCAATCTAGACAAGCTGCATACCATTGGATGCAGCATGAAACGCTGACTCTAAATCTGTCTTCTTTACTTGCTTATCGCCTTTCTGGACAACGCTATAAGCCATTAAAGATCATTATTTTGCTAAGAAATTACGCGTGAAATTGAGAATTCAGCCGTGCAGAGCCACGCTCACCTTAATGCTGTGCCAAAACATGCAGCTAGCTTACTTCAAATTTTTGAAGACAGAAGCTGAGCTAAAAGTGCAGCAGTGTGCTCAATTTCGCTGTTTTTATGTATAATTTTCACGATAAAACCGCTTGTAGCTTCGTCTACAGAAGCGAGAAGCAGATAAGGAAGATGGATTCGAAGTTAGCGTATACTGCATCGAGTGGTATATAGCTTGTTTGGTTTGGCCGCTTCGACTTCTGACCATCCCCTTGTAAGCATAAAGATTGTCCTTGATGTTAGGTCGTTTCAAAAGTAATGTCGCTTTTTCAAAGGAACGCCACATTTCGTGGAACATCTTAAGAAGTCTTGGTAGCTTTGATGCACATTTCATCCTCTTTCTAAATGTCAAGAAATCGTTGCAGCAAATTCAATGAGTCTCAATGAGCTTACCAAAATCTGCGACTCATGCTTTCTAAAATGATCAAGTTTCGCAATTTTTCTAGAGTTTCATACCAACGCTGCGAAGGAGTCCAAATAGCGTTCCGATAGAGCAAATCTTAGAGGATACAGTACAAACTTTCCCTTTTTCATAGCTCCCCATAACTTTCTAACAGATTTTTTACTAAACTGTCGGATTTTGGCAGGCCCACGACAGCCACAATCGCATCAAACGCCAATAATTTTTCGATATCTTCAACTTCCAAGATGGTACTATGATTCAACACCAATTCTACAAAGCAAATGAGAGATTACGAGTTTGAAAAATCAAATTCCGACTTTTTCGGTACAGCCTTTTGAAAATATGAGTTACTAGATGCCGTCCCCGGTCCTACCCAGGAAGCGGGCTTTGGCGGTGGAAGGTACCAGAATGCAAAAGCGTCAAGACTCGCGATCCCTTTCCGTATCGCTTCTGCGATATATCTCCCTGACTCGAAGCACCCGATCCCCCTCGCCGCGAAATGTAAATGATCTCTATCGCCCTGCTTATCCAACTGTGATCCAGGAATAATTGATAAGTTTATTACCTTACACGTAAGCAAACAAATCAATGAATCGATTGAAGGGCCCAGCGAATCGTCGCGAAAACTAGGCTATTTTTTGCAATGTGCCTTACTTATAGGGAGGCAGTTACAGCCTTATCGGCTCACAACAGCCACCAGTCTATAAGCCACATTCTTACTAACAAATTTACAGATTTGAGTTTTATTTATACACTAGATGGCGACCCCGGTCCCGCCCGAAAATCGCCCGAAAATTGGGCTAGATCCCAAACGCGTTGAAACTTACCGCCCTGCTCAAAATCTGCGAAGAAACTGTGAAGTGTCTTCCTTGCCGACTTGAAACACCGGATCCTTTTCGCCAAGAAATGTAAATGAACTTTACCGCGACTTACATGACCATGAGGAAATGATCCAACAATGGTTGGTGAATCCTCGATGAAGTACCCTAATTTCAGGCGTATAGGACGCGGAGGGTTTTTTTCTAAAATCGAACAGCACGGACATGCCATAGGCTTCACGACCAAACAACTATATACAGTGCTGTATATTGCCTGAGAGTATCGTGTGGCATAAGATGCGCTTTCCGTGAGCGGTACGCTTGAAAAACCGAAAAAAGGGGCCACTTATACACGTGAAATTAGGGTAAACAAATCAATAAATCGATTGAAGGGCCTAACGAATCGTCGCAAAAAGTAGCCTATCTTGTGCACCGTGCCTTATTTTTGAGGGGGGGGGGGCAAATTTTAGCCTTATTTACTCACAAAAGAGTCTGTAAGCCAGCCACTACTATAAGCCACTACTTACTATACATCAGTGAGTCACCTCTGCTTCGCAGAGGCTCGCACTGGCTCTACTATCTATGTGCCTTACTCATTCTCTTAAAATCGCGGCACTGGAACTCACCGCGTTATGCTGACTACCACCGAAAGCTCTTTCATGTGAAACCGGTGATTTCGCTTGAAGAGACTTTTCGCAGAAACACAAACGCAAATTCGATAGGTTTTTGAATTTGGCATGCCTTGATAGTCGCCATAAAGGCAATATTCACCGTGGGCTACATCTCTGTGCGAAAATCTTCTCAGATGCTTGGCTAGAACCTTGGCAAATTAATCAATTATTAAGAAACTATTTTTGGCGCCGTTTTCGTTATGTAGTAAACTTTTGACCAACTTCCGGCCTAAAGTCCATCGCTTTCACATTTTCTTACCCAACACATCCACGACTTTGCAAAAAGTGGTGATACGGACCCATTTTGCCGACAGGCAGAATCCATTTGGCTCGCAGTTTCTGAGGTATCCACTAAACAAAACTACTGTGCTTTTGCATGTTGGACTTTCATGAAGGTAGCATGCGCTATGCAAAATTTGTACGATTTTTGTAACACACACACACACACACACACACACACACACACACACACACACACACACACACACACACACACACACACACACACACACACACACACACACACACACACACACACACACACACACACACACACACACACACACACACACACACACACACACACACACACACACACACACACACACACACACACACACACACACACACACACACACACACACACACACACACACACACACACACACACACACACACACACACACACACACACACACACACACACACACACACACACACACACACACACACACACACACACACACACACACACACACACACACACACACACACACACACACACACACACACACACACACACACACACACACACACACACACACACACACACACACACACACACACACACACACACACACACACACACACACACACACACACACACACACACACACACACACACACACACACACACACACACACACACACACACACACACACACACACACACACACACACACACACACACACACACACACACACACACACACACACACACACACACACACACACACACACACACACACACACACACACACACACACACACACACACACACACACACACACACACACACACACACACACACACACACACACACACACACACACACACACACACACACACACACACACACACACACACACACACACACACACACACACACACACACACACACACACACACACACACACACACACACACACACACACACACACACACACACACACACACACACACACACACACACACACACACACACACACACACACACACACACACACACACACACACACACACACACACACACAATTATTCCCAGATCCGCGGGCTCGCTGTCGGCCAGCGATAGCATTCTTGCCTTTTACTTTATGAGCACAGTGGAAGAACTTGTGCTATGTACGGTACCGTCCTCTTGAAAAGATGACCGGATCATCCCGACCATAAGAGCATGACCCTCATCTTTGAGTACACTGATTGCTGCTGCTGCGGGAGCATGAATCGAACGTCTGGGATAAGCTGGACGTCTCCCCTAGCTCGTCTATTCACAATTTAGCGCAGGATTAACGACAAAGCGGACTGCTGTCCACGGTAAGACTTTTGGGTGGAGCCATTGAACTCTCGAGTAGAGCAGAGGACAAAGCTGATTGGTATACCCTAAATCTCACAGATAAGTCCTCCCATCACATAATCCGTTTACAGATAAGCCCGCCTTTAGATAAG